>CABFOV010000837.1:12805-86060 GCA_902141375.1 Timema poppense | reverse complement strand
TATATATATATATATATATTTCAATATTGAACTTAAATTAAAATCACTTTTGAACGCGTTAAGAATAAACAAATTGTGTTGTATTTTAATCTACTAATTTAACGTGCTAATTAAAATCTCAGGATAGATAGACATAGATTAAAAGATAGCTTAACCTAAGACCACTTACCACTTACCACTAGCACCTGGAATTGTAATATCTTGATGATAGGGCAAACACGCTTTCAAATATTAAATTTGTGATAGAGCTTGGAATGGAACCAGTATGATTTAAACCAGTGATCTCCCTCCATTATTCTTCGCCCTTCTAGAGGAGGTAGGTTGTGTTATATCATTGGTATGTTTATTAAGGAGGTGGGAGTGTAAGGAGTGCAAGGAATTTGTTTAAATCAAAACAATTATTTAATCAAAATAAATCAAATAATTCTCCAATAGAGACATAAAGTTTAATTTTATTCACATGATGACCTCAACAGTCCTTGAATTTCCTGAGTGTCCTGGAGTTTAATGATAGCTTTTTCTCTTTATTTAAAAAGTTTGTCATCTAATGCAGCTACGCTCATAATAGATATTCAACAACTGTTGATTTTACCATGGGAATAAAATTAAACTATATATTTCTACTAAAGAAATATCTTATTTATTTGGGCCAAAAGAATGTTTTTCTTTAAAAACTGCAAGAACACTTACAACTCGCGTTCCTTACACTTAATGCTCTCTGAATTAAACTAAACCCTTGCCTTACATGCCACCCGCACTACAATTCTGTCACAAAGGTAGCCAGAGATTCCTATCTCACGGCGCGACACCACACTGTAGGAAAGTTATTGTTTCTTTTTAAATTACAGTTCACTTGTTTGTTGTGCACCACGTATTACTATCAGTCTGGGAATTCCTTCTTCCGTCTGGAATTTACGCATCTTAACTAGACTAGTGAGGTAGAGGTGAGTAAGGTAGAATTAAGAGAGAGTGTACCCATATTTGCTTGGTGCGATAGTGGGAAACTATTTAGTATACTCTCTTAGAAATCGAACTTAGATTTTCCCGCTCTCGGTAGTCCAGTCTATTGTGAGAGCGGATGCTTTAGACCAGGGGTCCACAATTATTTTTAATGGAGGTCCGTTTTAAAAACTCAAGATATTTTCACGGTCAGCCAAAACTTTAACAGTGACACAAGTTCAAGTCCTATAGGGTTACGCTAATTCAAAAACGTGATTTTCTTTCCATTTAGTTATTTTACTTATTTATTATTGCTGGCCTTCCATGTCTACTACCAGCCCACCACGGAAATAACATCGTTTCTTCTGTTTATCACTACCTCGTCAAGGTGCTTAAAAATGTATCTGATGTCTGGATGCGGGCCGCGGGCCGCCATTTGGTGACCACTGCGTTAGACCATTTGAACACTGATGCGGTTGAGAGTTTTTTTCACGGTGTTTTTATAGGTACAGCACTTGGAGAAATTGTTTGCTAGTCGAGAAGGTGAATATTTCTAGTACTACCAACAGCGATTTAGCCTGTCCAGTTGGCAGGAATAGGAAAAAAGGAGGTTAGTTTTAATACCCCTGTGACATAGTTTGCCTGTAGGTAAAACGAAAAAAGATCACATTGCAAGTGACCCATAGCCGGTGGGGTTGGTTCTTATCAAACCTTAATACTAGATCCTCTTTTTACTTCCTCGTGTAAAGAAAGAATTGCAATCGTGACAATTTTATACATAGAGATTAATTATAAGTTAGATATTGATGTTTTGTGTGCCTCCAAACTAAATAATCAAAAAATTTAAAAAAATCTGTCTTTCTGTACCTTGGACTACAGTCGCAATGTTTTAATTGATTTTATTAAAACTTCATGTTTATATATGAAATTATACTACCTTGAGGAGCCATATTGATTTTAACGCTAGCTCTAAAATTAAGGGTAGTTTACATTTAAACCTATTTTGAGTATTTTGTTTAAAAAACTATAATACAATATATGAGAAAGTATGCACGTACAATTGGGGTACCCTTGTTTAGAGTCCGGCACAATATCCGTGTGGAGCCGACCGAACCCCAATGACGTGCTAGCTGTGGTCCTCCTCACGCTTCCACTCCCCTTCAGTCCCGTCGCTGATCCGGCACTGAGTTCGATCCGAGCTCCCCCTTCCTCTCCCATGGTCCTCTTACACAGATTGAAATCACAGGCCGAGAGAGGGGAGGAGGAGTGAGTGGACATTTCCCCCTATCTCTGCTTTTTGCCCTCAAACACTCCCCAGCCGCCTGAGATAATGCTTGTTAATATTATATTAGAGGCTTCAGGAGCCGCTGGAGGTACACCAGTTTTATAACATTCATGTGTAATTCACACTAAATGAATTACTAATGGTTTCATTTAAAATAGCACAGGTGGACATGGGAACTAAGGCATCAGTTTCAAATGGTTTGATTTTCTTATGAGCTAATTGTTGGGGTTTGAATCCGTGCTAGGTGTAATGAAAGTATTTCTTCAAAATAGTTTTCGACCCTCCCTCTCTCTATGTTAATGCAGGCGCATTCCCTCTAAAATTCTACCTTCCTCCTCTCTACAACATTAGTGTAATTTAATGCAAATATTTTGTTTGGGGATTGAGATGCGGAGCACAAAAAATTACAATTATGGTAAGTCCTTCCTAAACACAAATTAACTTTTTCCCCTGGAATCCAGAACACCCATATATTTTCACTAATGGGTTAGGAAGGAGGAATGTAAAAATAAATGTAGCCACATTCAAGATGGAGAATGGTAGACTATTAACCACTGCCAATCCAATTTTAATTCACAGAATAAATGTATTAATTTCAAAATGTCTATAAAACGTAATTAATGTGTTATATTGTCTGTTACAAAACCATGTCCATGTTCAACTCAACGCACCAGAACCTTCTAAGCACTGTATGTGGCTCCCGAGCCACGTCATAACCACTGCTTGTATATCTGCATTATAATATACTAGAATATAATCCATGAACTTATACAATTAACTAGAAAATCGCGGGAGCTGTAGCCAAAGTCATCTTCCTTTGAGGAATGTGGGGAATGCCAGGCCTCCACTGTGGTTCGGATTCCACGTTAAACTGTAGGTCCTCCATTTCATCTCACAATCACCCTACCATTACACATTAGCGTAAGTGCGTATAACCCGAACGGGTAGTAAGACGCGGTGCTAATAATAATAATAATCTTCCTTTGAGAGGCTAGTGGCTCGAATCCCAATAAGGTATACATCTAAGTGTTCCTTTAAGTTTGAAATGGTGAAAGTGCGCTCCCAGGTGCGGATACCCCCCCCCCTTCACTCACACTCACACACACACACACACACACACACTTTCCTCAACTGCATGGTGAACATATTCTTTAAATAAGCTATAAGATAATGTTTCTATTAGGTTTTATAACCAATTAATTTCATTCGAACGCAACATACAAACTAACTGAATTTAATCTAAGACACAACATCCAGTCCACTGCATCTCAATGATTATATTACAAGAATATTTAGAAGTGAATCTTATTAAGGCCGCCTACTGGAGTGTTCAAACGTTTTACAGATATTCAAAAATTCTGCATTAGTTAAGATGTAGTTTGTTATTTTAAAAATTTGTTTACTACAATATGCAAGCAAGAAGTATCAATCACCATATCCCAAAGAAATAAAAATATTATATTTATAGTTCTTTTATTTATTTTTAATGTATGTATATAAAGGTGAAATTATTTAATTTTCAAAGACGCTTCGCGCAAAATTTCTTAGTTTTAAGATCAAAGTAAATGGTTTCAAATATAGATTTTGTCTTTCCCGAAAAAATAAAGTCATTTTTCATACGATCACAAAAGAATATTATTATATAATTGAGGATTGTTTTAGTGATTTTGAAGCCTTAGAACTTTTATTCCCTTAAGAAATACAATACTGTAAGGATGTTTCCCTTCGAATAGGTGATGCGCTTAAGATAGTGGTATTCACAATATTGCCACACTACAACAAGAACAAAAAACAAACAAAATGAAATCTATTTTTTTCTTTACCTGTTACAAGACTTGCAGTAAAACACCGAATTTACATGCACAAGAATGAGTCACTTTCTTCCTCCCAACATAAAATGTGTGCCATTATTCCCTCGACGCAGTGAACGTGCCATTGTGGGAAAATGATTTTCCAGACAATGAACTGCGGCCAAATCTTTTAAAATAAAATAGAGCTTTGATAGCTCTAAGTGAACCGATAAAAGTCCAATATTGAAGGCAATCATTGAAAATGTGTTGGGAGCGAAAGAACAAATTAATCTTAGGGCCATAGAAATACTAGCTGGATTTTTAAAAAGATGGGAAACAAAGTAGACTAGTTTTCAACTTGTTTTAATACCCTTCTGGGTTCTACATATATATATTAGAACTGCGTCTTACTACACATTCGAACTATACGCTTATATAATAATTATGCTAATGGGTTAAAGATGAGGAAGGCTGAATTCTTGTTGACCTGCTAGGAATTCTCTTTTCTATATAAAATAAACCCAACTGTGGTCCCATGATCTAACGCATCAGGCTCGCAATAGACTGGATTGCTTGTGACGTAAAGGTCAAGGTTCAAATCTCAAATGGGTACATTCAGGGTAGTTTTCCCCGTGTAGTTTGACACTGCGGTTTTCCCATCACTTTTCCACGCTAATGTGGGTGTAGTTCCTCTTAATAACCCTTCTCACCTCTAGCCCTTAGATTTGGTCGTTAATAGCTCTTATATTAATTATCTTATTTTTAAGTTCGTAAATTCAACAATAGGGTAACTTTATTACACATTTGTATATCTTAAAAAGAATGTAATGCCCTTCCCTCAGGGCCGTTATAAGAAAAGATGAGGCTCGAGGCAGAAAAAAAATCTGGAACCCACCTTTGGACGGCAGTTTTTCAGTTTTAGCACTAAGCCGTTATAATATATTGATACGTACTCAGTACTTACGTTACTTAATAATTTCTCATGTTTTATGGAATATTTATCAACCTATTAAATTACTGTACTTTATTAAATGCAAACAAAAGTAAATTCCTCTTTGCACCATTGCCCTGTTTGTTTTCTGTAAACCGACAGCGGTAGCACAATGGTGGCGTATTCTATTGTACTGCAGCACATTACTCGAATAACGTAAATCTTAAATTACATAAAATTTAGGGTTTTCAGGAAGCTGGAATGGAATCTTATCACTAAGCGAATACTTATTGCTGTTAATTATATATACACTAATTTATGCGAAATTTAGAATTATAGCTGTAATTTATTTAATAATTTGGGGGGGGGGGATGATCCCTCCCTGGAATTTGAGGCCCAGAGCAATTGTCCCCTTCCACCAACCCCTAGACGTGGCCCTGCCTTCCATATACTACAAAAATAATTGCATTATCAATCTTACTACACGAAACTTTTCCGTACAGTGAATTCATGTTTTGTTGAGTTGGCAAGTGAACAAGTCACCGTTTTATGTTAGCTGTATTGTAGTGATTTTTTATACTGAAGTTGTCTAGCTCCGACACTACCAGCTCCTTCAAGAACAGGTGAGGGGAGAGGGAGAAGTGTAATTAGTTGAAAGTGGTGCGGCAAAGGCTCCTTTACGGATCTGAAGTGTCCTTTGAGGAAGTGGTGGAAGCTACACTCCGTACCAAAAATATGGGACATTTTCAATTTGTATCACAAATTTTAAATGAATAAGATCTTATTCATTATTCGTGGCTATTGGGTAATTTAATGACTTCACGTGTTTTTTGTTGTTTTTTTTAATTCTCGATTATATTTTATTCTACACTTTGAATTTTTCAAAATGTAATGTTCACTAATTAATTAATATAGCTTATATTGTTATTTTACCCATATTTTTGTTTAACACAAGGCTTAATCACTTAAAATAAGTATATAGGTAGAGGTTGATATTTTAGAGAAAATGTGCCCACATTAGCATTGAGGGATAGGATATTAAAATCACCCTCAGTGTAATCAAGTAGGGTTATAACCAGAGCTTCCCCTCCGTGACCGATTATCCACTATATTACGTGATTGACGTTTTAGACCGTGTGATCACAATTGGGATTTTTTTTTTACTGGAAAGAAAAATCTGAGTATGTCAAAAAAAAAACTAGTAGATTTATTTTATTAGCGAACTTGCACTTTCTGCGGGTAACTAGGACCACTCAGCCCTAATTTAAGATGTAACCAGCTTATCAGAAGCTTATCTTAATATTCTGCTTCACAAGAGACTATTAATACTGGTTATTAGCAGCAGGCCTAATTTATTATAATGTGGCAGTGACGTCATCCCTATTAATTCTTAATGGGTTCGCTGGGGAAGAACGAGGTATTTTACCAAGTGTTTTGTTCTTGAAAATTTAGTAAAAAGAAAGGAAAAAGTTTTAATTCGAAAGAAGTGAACTTTTGTTCCCTTTTTACTCGACTTGAAGTACTTAAAATGTTAAGTGTCACTAAGCCTGCTCGATGGTGGAATTTATAATAGGTACAGCATTACAAGAGGTCTGGTATAGGCCTCTGAATTTTCGATTCTTTATAAAACATTTAACACTTTCTTAAAATATATTTTTTAACGCTTTCGTTCATGGATTTTCTTTGTCAAAACATAATTTCTTGAAATACAATCCTAGTAGTTCCTATACTTATTGCTAGATTGCAACACCAGACTCTTTTACTGAACGGCTGTCTACAAACGAAAAAGTACATCATCAGGACGTCTTGAAAGATGAAAATCATTCAAAACATTATCGCTAGCTAAAAATCAATACAATACTAGATGTAATACAATATTAAATAAACAAGTTCAAAATTAATTCAACAATGCAGGATAGAAGGCAAGACCACATAAACCAGGACCAAACCAATGTAACAATACAAGATCACATAAATTAGGATAAGAATAATAATCCAAAAAATGAGACTACAAGCTCCTCCATAGTATACGAGCTATGAGCAACAATATTCACTGATGCAAATATTTTCGGCTGTGTGTGTATAAAATACACATGCACATATAGTATACATAATATACGTATAAATATATGTATATAAAATACACATGCACACAGTTTAGTATATATAAATAAAATACAATACAATATAATGATGGTATGTTTATATATATACCATATATCATATGCACCCCGCTTTGGTGGCATCATGGTCTAAGGCGTCACTCTCGCAATATCACTCTCGCAATAGACGGGACTGAAAATGATGGTCGAGGTCGGGGTTAGGATCCCGGTCATGTATACTTATGATTTTTTTCCCTAAATGGTTTTACAATCTCCTTTAACGCAAATGTATGTACAATTCCTCTAAATTTAACGTTACTCATTGCTTACACATTAACGTAAAATTAGTACATATGCGTATAACCCGAATATATGTATAGCCTATGTATTTATGCCATCAATATATTGTCTTAAATAGCTTTCCAACCAACACGAACACACATAATTATGTGTATTGTAACTACCCGTACCTTACCTACGGTGGACCATGGCTCCCTCTAACTACAACTCTACCGTGACACCACGGGGGAGTTCATAGTCTGGATGAACGTGGAGCTGTGATGGGTTTAAATCACGGATTATTGGCTGGACAGTGAAAGTGATGTTCAAAATAGCTTATATATAAAATATAGACTACAAAACATAGTTATGTGTTACAACAACTGATTACATAGAACATGACGCGATGTAGAGAAATCTCGCGAACCTCCTAACGACCCGAGTTTGAATCCACGTGATGGGAGCCTCGGGTAAGCGGGTCTTCTAGCCAGTCTACCCATTGATGGTGGTTTTATATATATATATATTTTTTTACACTAGCGCATGGCTTCTCTTCAAATGTGGTGAGGTCTCACGCCTACTCTTGAGACCACCAATCAATTATCCACAAGTTAGGGCTTTAAACTCGCTGATACAGGTATTTTCGTTAAGAAAGCAAGGTCCGGTGGTCGCACGATGCTCCTTCAGCAGAGTATAATATCCTCAGCAGTATGGTAGCCCAACACTGCTTGATTATTTCCAAGGAAATGTACAAGAGTGTGGATTAAACATCTGTCCAGAATTAACTTAAAGTTATATTCTCTTATTATATTATCATACTTGGGGAAGCCCTGTCTCAAAACGCTCAATTTCAGCTTTCACGTGAACTTTGTTTATTTTTCATCTATTTTAAATTTTTCATAACAGGTGGTGTCCATGGATCTAATTGACAGGTTATTTTATTATTTTATTATTATTTAGCACCGCGTCTTACTACCCGTTCGGGTTATACGCTTTTAAGTTACTAATTACGCTAATGGATTGGGAATTGGGAAGGTTGAATTAGAGGAAGTGAACCCGCATTTGCGTGGAGGGAAAGTGGAAGACCTTTTAAGAAAAACCACCCCCAGTTCACCCAACCGAGATTCTAACCTTGATCTCCCCGTCCTCTGCGGTCGAGCTCAACACGACTAGCGCGTTAGCCAACTACGCCACCGAGGCGGGTTTTCCCTCTTGAACTTAATCATTATATTATTAAGGAACTCCTTTAACATACATATTTTTAAACCTTCTTAAAGTTATAGCATTCCTCCTGAAAGACATACGTCATTCACATGTTCATTATCCAGTTTTTTTAACCAAGAAATACAGAATTGTTGATTACAATGGAAAATGCATAACTGTTAATTTGTTCTTTTAAAAATTCCCTACGGGACCATGTTATATGCCGGGGGAAAAATCCCAGGAATATTATATCCATTGACTCAGATCTAATAATTCCATCGACTTAAAAACTCTCAAATCCAATATTAATAGGAATAAAAAAAATCCCAAAACTGGAACTCCACCCGAGCCCGGTCACGAGACTCAAATAAGCGACCAAAATAATTATAAACAATTTAACTACATATTTAAATACATATGATCGTTTGGGTCCCAACCTTCCATAAGCACCAACCTTTAACCACTGTCAACAAAATGAGTCTTTGTACCTAACTCTTTCTTAAGAGCGTGTATTACATACCAATCAACTCTGGGATAGAGTCAGAAATCGTAAATTTACACCAACACTATTGTACGTGGATAATTTCTGATTAAACATTAATAGAAATAAATATATAATATAATTTCCTAATTCTGAGCATTGTTGAAATGTGAAATGATATTTGAATAAAAACTGCGTTGAAAAGGCCGTTTTTTGACCATTTTAGAATAGCTCCACAGTTAAGTACTGTGCGCAAACCCTCATTCTGTCATAATAGGGACATAAAAAAACAAACAAAAAACTTGGTCGCTTTGTCCTCCCTTGAAACCGTGGAAAATTTCGAGTGATCATTCAAATCCGAATGCATTGCACACATTTCTGGCATATCGTAGGTTTTTTCTTTTCCCTTTTACTCACACACACACACATACACACACAAACGCAGATGTGAACCGGGAGCTGAGTTGGGCCTGCTATGATGAATGCTCTTAAGTTTCAACATCAACAACATCTGCAGTTCAGAATACTTGAGAGATGTACACTATCTGCGCATATTTTATTATTAGTTCATTTTACTTATTTTATTTAGAACAGTGTTTCCATGAGCTTAAAAGCTTATTGATGGAAACTACACAAAAATTATATAAAAAGGTAGGATACAGATAAGAAATTAAAATAACAATATAAAAATTAATATATAAAAAAGGGGCATACATTTGTTAATATATAAACGTACATAATGTTGGATGTTAGAACTAAAGAACAAAAGTGGTGTAGTGACATAAGTTAGTAATGACTATATTACATGTGATATATAATTAGTCACATAATATTTAAAATAATATAATTCAAAATTAAGACAAAAACATCAGGCAGTTTGATAGAGTAAGTATTTATATGGGTAATTTGCCCACGATATATTCTTGGCCTGTTTTTTTAAAGTGAAAAGTGTTTTCAATTGAACTTACCGGCATCGTTAAGTTGTGGTTTTTTTAGATATACATTCTGGAAGCTATCATACCTGTTAAAGTGACTATAATCCAGCTCTGTTCTGAATATCTGATGTCATGACTGTGAATGGTAGATCTTGAATTCAAAGTTATACTACTCAAAGTCCTTTATGAAATATTTTTTATTACTATATCAAATTTTGAGTCAGCACATATTGTACAGTTATATGAAAATATACTTGTTTAGAGGGAGTAAAGAGTGGTAGCTTGAATCATATTTTTATTGCTCTTTACTGTAGTATTTCTAATTTATTTGGCCTTATTTTTTTAGTGCTAGGCCATGTAATATTTAGATAATTTAGATGACAGTTTATTAAAGAGTAATAAAGTTGCTTTATGCTAAACATAGTGTCAAAATAATACATAGTACAGTTTCCATATTTTACATATTATTCCAACCTTCCAATAAAATTAATTCCTTAACAACAACAAAAGTTTCTGAGCTCCGCGTGAAGATGAAAAACCAAATAATTAAACCTACAAAAGCAAGCTTGACATCTAAACGTGTTATAGAACCCCACGCCTCTAGTGGCATAGCCAAGTGAACCCATCATTTTATTACTGACCTTCTATAGCCCAATCTTTTAACCAAACTATATATTAATTAATAAAATAAAATATAGATGAGCCATATACAAAGTTATATTAGCAGATAAGTCCAAGTGCATGGTATTAGGATAACTGCTCTAGGTTAAGTGAGTTTGAAATTTTATTGGCAATATAATCAATATGTTTAGATATATCTTGTTAAATACCACAATACAAAAAATACAGTGGCGTCTTTTCCAAAATGGTGTTGAATGTGTCGCCCGCTCAAGTGGGAAACTCGGTGAAATCAATCTCTATTATAAAGCTGTAAGTGCGCGCGGAAAGCCGTGATTTATGGAACTTGCAGCGGCGGGCTGATTTATTCGTAAACTGGCAAGCCTTACCTCCCGTCAAGGGAGAGCTCCGCTTACAGATGGGTTCATAGTAGTTGAAAACTTATTGTTGACGTGTGCTTTTGTAACCTAGGTCGGGAAACATTTACTGCTGTGTACGTTGTAGCTCAGGCCATGTGCTTTTAAGCTCAGGCCATGTGTTTTTACCAATGTTGTGCGCGTTGTAACCCAGACAGTGTGCTTTTAACTAATGTTGTATGCTGTTTAAACTCAGACTGTGTGCTTTAAACTAATGTTGTGCGAGTTGTAGCCCAGACAGTGTGCTTTTAACTAATGTTGTATGCTTTTAAACTCAGACAGTGTGCTTTTAACTAATGTTGTATGCGTTTAAACTCAGACTGTGTGCTTTAAACTAATGTTTTGCAAGTTGTAGCCCAGACAGTGTGCTTTTAACTAATGTTTGTGCGTTGTAACCCAGAGCGCGTTCTTTCAACCAATGTTTTGTGACTTGTCAGTCCATGTCTTGGTCTTGCCAAAGCGTTGTGTTTTAACCAATGATGTGCACGTTGTAGCCAGGATTATGTGTTTTTAACCAATATTAAGCTTGCTGTGAGCCCATTTTTTAAAATCATTGTTGCGTATATTATAGGCCAGGTTATGTGTTTTGAATCGTTGTGTTCATTTTAGTTCAAGTAATGTGTTTTTGATCAAGGCTTTGCGAGTTGTATCCCAGTTAATGTGCTTTTAACCACTGGGTGTGCTTTGCAGGTTGGGGTCTTTTAACCATTGTTGTGGAGTTATAGTCCAGGTCATGCACTTTCAAACATTCTTGAGTGAAAATTACCAAATGTTATTTCCTTCAATATTGATATATATGGAAGGAGATTATCTCAGTCAATCAGAATATATTTCTATAAATTGTAATATTGTTTGTTTTAAATTAAGTTTAAAAAATCATTGTTTTGGCTAGACTAAATAATAAAACAAATATGTTAAAACAAACTAAACAATAGGGGCCTAACTGTTTAAGTTCCTGGGTTAGGGATCAACCTGTCTACACGTACCTTGATTTTATTATATTTGAAGCACCTTTTTGAAAATACAAACATCTTTTATGGTAAGCATTGATAACATTTTGCTTTATTATTAATGCTATTTTATAGGTATGGATAGTATCCATCAAAAGTGACAGCTACAAATCACAAAACTTGAGGTGCGTGGGTGACCTGGTGGTCAAACATCTGTGTTGGGGGACCGGGGTTCAATCCTCGGTCCCGGCACAGATTTATCTGATTGCCGAACCCTTCCTTGACCTCTGACAAGACGTGTGTTAATCACAACTTGTGAATGTGTGGAGTGCCAGGCCTCCACCGTAGTTCGGATACCACGTTAAGCTATAAGTTCTACATTTCATCTCACAATCACCCTACATTACACATTAGCGTAAGTGCGTATAACCCGAGGGGATAATAAGACGCGGTGCTAATAATAATAATAATAATAATAATAATAATAACTTAAGGTACGAATAAGTGAAACTAGATCAAGTAACTTTTCCCAGCTGTCAGATATGCACTACATTGGTAAGTTGTGTTTTTATGTCTTGTATTATAATAATAATTTATAGTTAGGTATGTAGATTAATTTGATTAGGAGTTTTATAGTTAGAGCTCCCTCCTTCAGTTGTGACTGCCATCACACAGTACGCTAAGATTCAATGCTGGAATTGATAAATACGAAAAAGGCTTAAAAGTGTATCTCACACACACACACACACACACACGCACACGTTTTTAGTACACGTAAAATCAATTGTGAATTTACCTTAACATCCTCTCTTCTCAACGCACCATTTTCATCGCCTGGGGTATAAGGGATGATGGTAGGTTTCATATTCTACGTCATCAACATCCCTTCCCCTTTCCACTTACCCCTGTCCTCACCAGTGTTGAAAGAGAGATGTCACGTGGTGTATAGACATACTTACAGCTATCTCAATACGAGTGGACACGTTTTGGGGTATTTCTTGAAATTCTGGTTCACACAAGTATTTTTATTTATCCTAGTACGTGACACAAAAAGTGGCCGGCAAACAGTACAACTAAGGGCGGTATACAAGCACGGGGTTGGCTGTTGTTGGAATTGTGGTGTAGTGTTATCACACGGCGTCCGGTTAGTACGAATTTTAGTCACGCTAATGAGGCTGGGATCCGAAAGTAAGATTAGGGTATGACATTTTGCATTTTAAACATTAAAAGCCAGCTATCAGTTATGTGGAAGCAATACCCATGCCCCTCCTATTATAGCTTTGAATTAAATAAAGATATTTTAATCATACTTTGTACATTTTCTGTTTTTTAATGAAATTATTTTGATGCAAGGCCATCTTTAAGCTTCATATTTGAAAATATCATAGTGAGTGAAGTACATCTGAAGAAGGTAAATTATTTTCAGGGAGGTTCAATGCATCCCTTTCCCCACCATCTCGTTTCCATCACCGCTGCATACGTGACTGTATCAATGACATAGTCAAATTTCAAATTCAAAAAATATTATTTTAGCGCTAAATAAATAACTTTTCTTTGCACAAGGAAGACTCTTATGAGAACTAAACTAATTGTTACATCTTTAAATCTATCGATTCACTACATACAGTTAAAAATAAATTATAGCTCTTTCAGATTTATATTGATTTAACACTAATTTAAAGTCACCACTATAATTAAAAATAACATTTAAAATGGTATTAGTTGATGGGGAAGAGGCATGGCCCCCCCATTCCCCACCTGCAGTAAGAACGCCTATGTATTTTGGGCTGATACAAATTTAAGTTTAACATTCCCTTACGTTTTCAAGTTTTCCAGACTAAACAAAATCTAAATTTTTCCATCATTTTATATATGAGGATATAAATAAAAAATCTCTTTGCTTTCACTATTGTTTATTAAATTATTGACGTAAGAGCTAATAAGACAAATATATCAGTGTTATTTGCCAAATTGATTGAATTGTAGATACGACTATTAGTTTACAATGTGTTATTATGCTCTTTTATTTCTTATTTAAAAAAGTAACTGCAAAAATATATGAAAATTCCAGATATTTTTTTAACTCTCCCTGAATTTCCTTGTTATTCCAAATTCCTTTACTTGACCAGGTTTTCCCAGTTTTCCAACCCTTATTACTTACTATGAGAACAATGTGTTTCGATAAGCGCTTTATTTTAATGTGACCAATAAATACCCCTCTCCAAGGAATACCTGTATTTATATACACTCGTAATAGGGTTGTTTGATTACAGCTGCCTGTGTCACTGCCTGGGATTATTCCGGATTTTATTTATTATTATAGCCCACGTGAGAGTGTGTAATGTATACTATACTCCAGGGGAACGTGCTAATGCAGATATAGTAGCTTATATCTATTTATTGGTCATTAGTAGCAAGGGCTACCTTTCAAAATAACACATTCGTTTATAAATTAATATTCTCTATAGTTTTAGAGGGAAGTTCAAAACTTTAAATATAGATCCAGTTAAATCAGCATGTTACTAACATACTAACTTAATTTAGGAGAGTTATTCTCAATGGGAATTGTAATATCTAACTAACATGACGAATTTTATAAATATATGTGAGGTGTGTGTATTTATTGCAATACGTTTTATCACCCTTCCTGAATATCCTCATATTTTACATTAATAGGGAAGGGATGAGGAAAGTGGATTTAGAGGACATTTTAATGTGGAGTGAGAGTGTAAAATAATTTAGAAAAAATCCTCTCAACACAACCATCCGAAGTGGGAGTTCCATCACCCACTAAACCAGACTAGACGAGACTGGCACCTATAATTACGTTCTCGCCAGTCCATTCCCATGCAAACTAGCTTAACCTAGGACGACAATACTCTAAGCCAACCATTAAGTGTGTAATTAAATTAACAGGACTATAAGAGTCAAATTCAGAAAGGAAGAAACTTTTTTCAACTCAACCAAATTTACTAAATCAATTTTCTACATATTTATAAGTCAAATAATATAATTTGCAGCAGTCACATTTGAGTATCTAATTTAAATATTATGTATAAAATAGACAAGAACCCTAAACCTTCAGATACATATTCAATTACAGCCGAGTTAATAAAGGGAGGTGATGAAAATAGGTTAACAATAGAAATTCATAAATTGCTGTTTCATATGGAACCATGAGTTATTACCACAAGAATGGAAGGATGGTGTTAGAATACCCATTTTCATAAAAATAGATAAAACAGAATGTGATAACTAATAATTATAGAGGTCTTTCACTAATACTAACATGCTACAACATTTTATATAACATAATTTTAATGATATTGACGCAAATTCATCGGAAATGATTGGGTGTCATCAGTGTGGATTTCAACAAAATAAATCAACAATGGATCGGATTTTGACTAAATAACTTAATAAATTAGTTAAATAAATGTATATGCTTACCGCATAGTTTTTGATTGACTTTGTAGTTAAACATTTGCACCATTTCTCAATTACTTTTTATTAGGAAATGGGAGAAGTTCATCAAATGTTCTTGAGATACTTGTACACCCTGCTTAAAGACCTAATACAACATATTTCAAAGCATTTATTAATCATTGCAAATTGTCAAAATGTAATAAACTAGTAAATACTCAATGTGAGTAGGGTTAAAATGTACTAGACTGGCTTGTATTTATCAGCTCAGGTTATCCATATTGAAAAGTTAACCATTTTAACACTAGTGAATCGCCACAAACTGTATCTCGTGTAAAAGTTCTAATATAACTGCATGTGTAGTGGCTCAAACACAGACTCTGTGGCATGCGGCTGAAAGTGATGAGCCACAGTAAGCCTGTACAACAGTGGCGTGTCGTGAATTGTTGCCAGGGTAAGCAGTATTAGTTAAAACTGCACCTATGAATTGTTCACACCCCTCAGTAGAACACTCATTGGTCAGTTATCGAGCCATGCAGAGCGGAACATACAACTTGTATGTATGATTGGTCAAATAGGGCCCCATTGGGCAAGAACATACCACAGGTACAGTTTTAACAAGGTCTGCTTCCCCTGCAACATTCCACGACACGCCACTGCTGTACAAGCGTATATCCATGCAACAGAACATTGTAACTTAACACCATCGCGTATTCCGTCTGGACGGCACTCCGTGACATCGTAATATTAGCGCGTCCCATCTGTTGTCGTACTTTTGGCGTCGCATCAAAGAAATGCTAAGTAAGCATTCTTGTTCCGCCACTTGTTTGAATGTCTAGACAGGAGCAAGTAGCTTCTCTGAATAGCATCAGACCTAGCCGGTAGTTAATGTTGTTAGGTATGGAGGGGAAGGATGGAAACACGTGGCAGTTTATCGAGATACATCGAAGAATTTTTTTTTTATGGGATTAGAAGAATCCTCGATATTATAATAAAGTAAAAAATATATACTGTACATGCTTAGGAATAAATTGCCGTGGAATTTCAAATCATAGGAAAGAAGTTTAAGAAAAAAATAATAATGTTTTACTGACAGCGTTGTCAGTTCCGCTTGTATACAACTGCGTCTACCACCTTTGTCTTAATTTGCCCAGCTTTTTTTTTTATCAAATAGTCCATAGTAATACCCTTATTTTGTAAAATTCAAAAATAATTCTTTGCTGGCATTTTTTTTACTCGGTTTTATGGGTATTGATAATATCTATATAAAAAAATGACTTTTGCAGATAGCATGACTTGATTAAATGTTAAAATTGTTTTATTAACTTTAGTAACTAACTTCTACTGTTCTTCCTGCCAAAATCAGACTATATTTTATATAGGTTACTGCAGTAACGTCCTTTTCGTGGTGTGAATTGAACTACTACACTACATAATGATGGAATGGCGTAATGTTTCGCGCCCACAATGTATGGCGATGTTCAGATACACCACGTAACTCATCATACAGTATCTTCGGTGCGCAACAGAAAATGTATGCACGACGATACTACGTTACAACGTTATCTTTCATGTCCATACGCACCTTATGGCGTCCTACTTGCAAGACACAGAATTTGCTGCCCGCCACGTGTGAAAAGTTTCACTTACTACAATAGTTTTGTTGTGGCACTAAACTGTGGTTTTCAAGTGGCTCGTGTCAAGTGATATATATGTATACCACTTGGAGCGTTGCTCTTGTGTTAGACTGTATTGACGGTGACGGAGAGGTTGAGGTACAATGAGGGTAGTGTTTCTTAAATGGCTTCCCATCCTTTCTCCACTCAAATGCGAGTACATTTCCTCTTTCCATCTCCCTATTCTATAACCTTAATTACTGTATACGTCAAACCCAAACAGATACTAAGACTAGGTGAAAAGTTTTTATTTAAGATGCATCTTGTTGCGAGCTCACAATAAAATAGCCATCCCCTGTCTTTCCAAGGGGGATCGAAAGTTGAGCCTGACAAATAGTCCTCTCTAGGTAAATGGGAATATTACATTCCCTCCCCTCCAATTCTCCTCAACTGCCACGCCAACCATTCATATGAGAACACTTTCCTTAATTTGACCAATAGGAAGGCTTTTAATTGTTTAGATCTTGAACCATTCATTTTAGTTGAGACTAACGTTGGGGTTATTTTTACTCAGTAGAGGGTTCTTGGGACACTTCTGTGTGCGCCACCACTAATCATGATTTAAAGTTAAACCTGACGTTAGCGCAGGTGGGTAGGCCTTGTTCCACACCTGAGAGTCTCGTTTTGTTGGTGCGTTCGGGCCGGTGGAGTGGCTGCTAATGACTAGCTCTGGTTAATTATGTGACTTAAATCTTCTTTTGGACTATCAAAATTTAACTATGCTAATGGGTTGTATGGGGAAGAAAGAGTAAGAATAAATGCACCCGAATTTGCGTGGAGAAATAGTGGCAAAGAATTTATGGAAAATGAGCCCCAGTAAATCCAGCCGGGTCTCAAATCCCACCTTTCCCATCATCGTGTAACCAGACTATTCAAGTTTGTCGTTCATTCCACGTGCCCAAAGGTGAGTGGAATTAGTATTTAAAGACGAATAAACTCAATTTCGGCCTTCTCATGAATCGAAACCTGTACCTTGGATTCGAAGGCAGACATAGCACAGACTGAGCCAAATAGTCATCGCAACGTTACTTATTGTGAACAAAAGAAAATATTTCTCTAACAAAATAATTTGAAGATTTATTGGGCGCGTTCTAAACATAATGTTTAGTTATATTTACAAATTAAGAACATTCATTATCTCGCCACAAGGTGTGTGTGTTTAGTGATGTCCATAGTTCAAGTTAATTTGTAAGTAATAGTATTTAGGAAGTACAGAATTTAAGACGTTATATTGAGAAAGTTATTGAGATTAATTGGTAGATAAGGGCTAAATTCCTTTCATGGTTTAAAGTATATGGGCCCCTAATTAATGATATTGGGATTTTTTCTTTCACAGCTTAAAATTGACATTAAGAATACTGGATATTGTTTGATGAAGATTTAAGTTGGTTTTAAGTTGGGTGTTGATATTAACAGTTGATTCCAAACAACTAATACAACTTTTAAAAAAAATACTTGTTTGTAAAAATAAGGTTAGGCCTACATTTCCCATAAAATTAAGTTTAGTAATTTAATTTTCTAACTCGAGTGTTTCTTGACTTTCCTTAGCCAAAAGTGCTGTAGATTTTGCCTCTCTTTCTAATCAGGAGATCCCAGGGGCTAATAACCTTGGCACACTAGATATCTGCGAAAACATTCGATAAAAAGTCATGTAAATATCCCTTTCCCAGGGGCCAACCCGCATTACTTCCTGTTGGCATTGTTTGCTTTAGGCTTTACACAGAGGACGTTAAGCCTTCCCCTTCCCCTCATCTACTATCATGAGGCCGGAAACACCCGGAGATTACCGGACTTGACCGACGTCTCTCTTGTTATTTCAGTAGGATTAAAACTAATGTTTGTTTTGGTCCACTGATTTGTTGAAACAAAACACATAGAAACTCTCATTTTACGAGTTTTAAGCAAAACAAATACAATATTTCATTTGGTTTCAAAAATAATAATTTTAATTCAAATATGAGTATTGTTGGGAAGGTAAACGTATATTTGGACCATGTATTTAGATTATAGTTGGTCGCAATAGCACAACATATAATGTTAAAACGCTTATATTTGGGTATTTTCTGCCTAAAAATAAATGATAAGAGAGAAAAAAGACAAAATTGTCAACAAAAATTTAGAACAAATTAGTTGCTAGATCTAATTTCCCGCGTTCACACGTTAAGTCATGTTATCTATGGTATCATTTTTTGCTGTAAATAAAAGTTTGTATTTTCTAAAAGGTACTGTATTTCCTACTAAAATTTTTCCTTTTTTTTCCATTTTTTGGGATATTTAACTTGCACTTTTTGAACCAATTGTTTATATTAACACGTAAGAATTTCTATAAGCAAGAGCAAAAGGGCCTACCAATTTTGCTGGTGATGATATTTTCACATATTTTCTAGGGTTACTTTACAAGCCACAATTGACGTGGGGCCAACGGCTTTACTTCCCCTTCGAAGGAAGTTGTGCAACGGATTTTTATCGCTCAAGGAAAATCGGTCAACCACAGCTCAGTTTGAACCCACGACCATCGGATCCTGAGGCGAGCCCTTTATCCCAAGAGTACCGAGATCGAAACTAAAACCTTACCACAGCTATCCATGTATTTACACTAATTAGTTAAGGATGTGCAAACTAGAATGAGTAGGAAATGTACCCGCGTTTGGGCGTGGGGAGTGTGGGAACCTAGGAACAAAATACCTGAATCACGCATGACTAAAAGTCAAACCTTGACCTCTCCATGTGATTAACAACAAACTAGTGTATTGTGAGTCAGATGTATTAAGCCATGTGACCCCCGGTGTGAGTAAAATGTATGAAATGGGCTGATTATTAGTCCTTATTACATTGAGACAGTATACCCGACACAATCAATATTTAACATAAATGATGTAGCCATAGTCACTATCACAAAGTACACACATACCATTTTTTTAGCATCGTGTCCTACTACCCTTTTGAGTTATACGCTTATGTAATAATTACATTAAGGAATTGGGAAGGCTATATTTAAAGGAAGTGTACCAGCATTTGCGTGGAGGGAGATTGGAAAACAATTTTGTAAAGCCTCAGTGTATCTGACCGAGATTCAAACCTCAATATCCCCGACATCGGAAAGTCTAGTTTACTAAGAGAATCAGAATTTAGACCACGCGGCCACCGAAGTGGGTCCAAACATACATTTGTTTTTTTTTAAACTAATGTAAATACAATAATTATTGCGCATCCTTACGGTTGAGGATTTTTGGGCTTAATCTATAGGTCCTCCAGAAAAATAAGTTAAAGTTATCGATCAGAGGTCTAGGATAGCCTGGTTATATTCCAAGTGGGGCCGACAAATATATTACTATTGATGTACACTGGTTAGTCTTGATATCTAATTTTTACATATCTAGGTGCTAGAGCTGGAATTATATTATTTATTAGATGTACTATCTTAGGTTAGGGACTATCAATACCTATAAAATAACACTAATAATGTAGTAAAATGTTTCCAATTTTGGCAGTAATAAAAATAGTTTGTATTTTATAAAATGTCCTTTCTATGAATGTACTCTATTATATTTACGTTGTTCGTTAAACTAGTTAGTATTTTCACAAACCTACTCGTCTGTAATTGTGTATGGCAGTGAAACCATCTGTCCCTTCTACAAGGCGACGTATTTTAGTTTCTGTAAATATTCCAACTTTAAGTAGATTCTTCATTAGATCGTTAAACGTTATTGCTATCAATGTCTTAATCCCATAGTTAGGGATAGGTTTTTTTAGAAGAAGTGCACCCACATAAGTATGAAGAGGAGATGGAAGAAAATTACAGTGATAAATCACGTGTGGAAAACCACCTCCCACTCTGCAACCAATCAATATTCAAACTTGGACCTTTCTCGTCATCGACAATTTGACTTTATCACAAATATGACAACTTAGACCACGTTATCCACGGTACGGATACTTTTCCAATTTATTTATTTCATTTTATTCACCCTGTCTTAATACCTATTCACGCCAGCCACAATTACACTTTTAGGATAAAGATGCGGATGGTATAGTTGAAAGAAAATGCACTCCTATTTAACGTGGAGCGGCAGTGGAAAACAGTTAAGGAAAATAAATCCTTAGTACACCAGGCCAGAATTTGTACTCCAAGCTACCTGGCACCAACAACCCAGGTTATACTAGCTTGACGCTTATTCCGCGTGCCCATGGGTGTGGTTAGGTGCCTCCAAAAAACAGATGCAGCGTGGCCAACAGCTAGTAGGTCTCCTGCTGCTGGCAAAGCATCTCCAGAAAGAAAAGAGGAAGAGGGTGCAAGCACAAAAGAATGAACATTACGTGAGAGATGAATTCGGCTCCGTTCAGGCATCTTCGCTGCTCCTTATCTGCTAAGGTTCTTTCAATATTGGTTCTTCTTCTTCTAGTTCTATTTTGACGCTCTCACCCCCTCTAGGGCCTGCGAGAAAGGAGTAACTCTTCCAACTGAGCGCTCCTGCATAAAACATGGAGCCAGGGTGTAGAAAGTGGTAGCAGAGCGTGACTGAGGTGGTCAGGGGGAGCGATAACTCGCGGACTCTGGAGGTCAAAGTCGAACAAACGTTGCGGAGAGGGGTGTGGGGTGAATGATGGTGGTCTGACGTACTACTCCTCCTAGCACCCTGATAGCCCCCATTAGTATAGCCCCATCCTTCTTTTCATCTGCCTTTATAAAAAACATATATGTCATTTGGGCGTTGTGATGACGAAATAGTGAAAACCTTTAGTTTTTATTCATGGAAGTATTATCAACTTATTTTAACTGAAAAATTGCATTAATATTTAGCTTAAGGGAACAGTCGGGGGAAAGTTAATAATGTTAGGGCTGGCTATAAAAATATTAATACTCGTGACTTACTATTATGATTATTACGTTTAGCAATTGAGGACTTATTTACTCCGCGTTATACAAACCATCTATCAAATACATATTTTAATGGGATATGGATGAGTAAAATAGTATTTAGTGGAAATGTAACTGAATTTGTGAGGTAGTAGAGTGAGAGATAATTGAGGAAAAATTATCCTTAATACAATCTACCGGGATCGAACATCAAACTCCTTATCACTGGAAATATAAATTAGATTATCTTGACATTTAGTCCACATACACACCGATGTGGGTAAATCAAGTATAACTTCTACGGCAGTTAAGGCACGAACGGCTTGGAGCTCACAACAGTCAGGTCCAAAACACTAATAAAACTAAGAATGTTAATATGTGTCTTGGAATAACATTCAAAATAAATTTACCATTCCCCTGGACATTAATTCAATCATCTTCGCATTCCATTCTGCGCTGGAAGTTCTCAGTTATCTCGCTAGAGGGAGCACAGTGACGCAGTTTTTTTTCTCGGGGTTTATTTCCTTCGGCCACTCCTGAGCGAAAAGAGAGTATGGGGTGCGGGGAGGCCACTATCTGGAGTCATGAGAATTCATTTCTTACTCTCTTTCTTGTAAATAATACATGGTTTTAAAGCTACAGAAAGAATAAGGGTGTTTTTTTTAATCAATCCCATGCCCTGGTTAAATGGATGAGAACCACTGAGCCTCAAAACTCCTCGAGGGTAGTTTATCGCCCTACGAAAGGCAAGAAGGGAATTAAGGAAGGAGTTGGGGGGAATATACTTTTTGTTTGATGGCGGGACCCAACCAACACTTTAAAAACAGAGGATTGTTTCGACCAACGACTTTACGGTCCGACCTAACCTAAAACAGCAGCACTAAAACATTAATTGTTCAACCCCAACGTCCAATGACCCATACTAGTGGGCAAGGAGGGACAAAGGCATCACTCTCACGGTGTCTGGCCTGCCGGGGGACAGGGAGGTCGTATCGTGGTTTATATCTCGGTCGGGTGTACCAAGGTATTTTTCCCTAAATAGTTTTTCAATCTACTTACATACTAATGTGGGTATACTTCCTTTAAATTCGACATTTCTAATCCTTACCCCTATTAGTGTAAATGTGGGGAGAGTATTGCATTGCATAGCATTGCTGTCTCCCATCTTGATGCGCTTGGAATATACTGTACAATGCATTTGTACTAATGGCATCAAAACGCCATAATCGAGACGTTGGTGGCTGTGGTATCGATTAGAGCTCTTGGTAGCTGATGATATCCACATGTCTATCACATACTCAGCCTTAAAATATGAGTGAAGAATAACCTTGAGCATGGGACGATCCCACTCAGTGATAGAGCATTGGCGAGCTAACCAAAGTGCCTTGGTTCGATTCCCGTGTCGAGGTGTCATTTTTCAATTTATTCGACCCTCTAGTGGAACCACGATTTATACCTTTCAGAGTAAATGGAGGCTACTCAGTGTTTGTTGAGCATATTTAACAAGTATTCTTGTTGTGTCAATGATGTGATGAAAATTAATTACGTTATAATAAAAAAAAAGTGCTCAAGTTTACACACATATTATTGTTTTATCCTAGTAAAAAAAAATCAAGATATAACTTTAGTGAGCGTCCTTTATTATTTTATATCTTACCAGGGACACGCTATTCCTCTATTTATAATCGTTATAAAGGTAAATGTTTATTAGTAAAACTAGAACAGGCCACGTCTTGAAGTACATAGGTTTCCAATATATTATAACCCGTCCGGACTAATCCTCATATTTACTATAATATGGGTAGGATAATCAAGTCACACAGATTACAGTGTGCAGGGCATACAGCGCGAGTTGGAGAATCTAGAACCGTGTTCAGGGTTCTGACTGGCAAACCCAATTCGAAGAGACCATTGGGAAGATCTAGTCGCAGATGAGAGAATAACATTAGAATGAACGTGAAAGAGATAGTATGTAATGAGGTGGACTGGATGGAACTAGCTCAAGATAGGGATAAGGTGTAATGAGGTGGACTGGATGGAGATAGCTAAAAAAAGGGATAGGTTGTAATGAGGTGGACTGGATATACATATCTCAAGACAGGGATAGGATGTAATTAGATGGACTGGATGGAACTAGCTCAAGATAGGGATAAGGTGTAATGAGGTGGACTGGATGGAAATAGCTCAAGACAAGGATAAGTTATAATGAGGGGAACTGGATAGAAATAGTTCAATAAAAGGATATTGTGTAATGAGGTGGACTGGATGGAACTAGTTTAAGATAGAGATAGGGTGTAATGAGGTGTGACTGGATAAAACTAGCTCAAGACAGGAATAGGGTGTAATGAGGTGGACTGGATAAAACTAGCTCAAGACAGGAATAGGTTACAATGAGGTGGACTGGATGGAACTAGCTCAAGATAGGGATAAGGTGTAATGAGGTGGACTGGATGGAAATAGCTCAAGACAGGGATAGGTTATAATGAGGGGAACTGGATAGAACTAGTTCAATAAAAGTATATTGTGTAATGAGGTGGACTGGATGGAATTAGCTTAAGATAGGGATAGTATGTAATGAGGTGGACTGGATAAAACTAGCTCAAGACAGGAATAGGGTGTAATGAGGTGGACTAGATAAAACTAGCTCAAGACAGGAATAGGGTGTAATTAGGTGGACTGGATAAAACTAGCTCAAGACAAGGATAGGGTACGACGAGGTGGACTGGATAGAACCAGCTCAAGACAGGGATAGGTTATAATGAGGTGGGCTGGATAGAACTAGCTCAAAAAGGGATAGGGTGTAATGAGGTGGGCTGGATGGAACTATCTCAGGATAGAGGCAGGGTGTAATGAGGTGGATTGGATAGAATCAGCTCAAGATAGTGATATGTGACGTACTTTAGTAAGTGAGGCGATTAACTTTCGAGATCCTAAAGCCATAAAGTAAGTAAGGGGTAGATATGAGGAAGAAGAATTTAAAGAAGATGTTCACGTATTTTCATGGAAAGAAAATGGGAATCCATTTAGAGAGAAAAAACTTATTTTGTCCTAGATCTTACTGACGTGATCAAGAAGGTATTAATTCACAGCAAAAATAAACGCTTATTATATTTTTAATTAACTTATTTACTATCACATGTTAGGACTTGGTTCCTTCAGGTATCTCTTCTATTAAAGACTGACCCCCCACCTCAACCCATTTAACCAAGGTAGACTACCTTACCCGACATCCATTGCAATGCGAGTAGCTGGTCTGCCATATCTCGGCCAAATGTGCCATCAAGTTCCCCATACCAAAGAGAAGGGGGGGTGGGGGATGGGAACGTTCTCTCCATGGAGACTGTAAACCAAGAAAGGACGGATATGTACCTCCACCTCCGCTTACCATCAAACTTGGTGATTTCATTGCCTAAGAGGGAGGTGGTTTTTCCTTCTCTTTTTTTTTTACGACAGCCATTGGCGTGTTCGGATTTACAGCGTGTGACAAGGACATTTCGAGTCAAGTGCTAATACTGGGACTGCAGCGCTTAGCCGCGCACTCAATCACCAGATCCATCCTTGTACAGACGTAGTCAAAAGTACAGTCCATGATCTTGGTAGCCATAAACGTTCATATGTCCAAGAAATCATCGAGTGGACAGAAATTAACCGTGATTATTTACTTACTTAAAAATAGAAAACTCCTGAATCCGTGGTTGGAGACTAAACGTCAATCTCGTTTAGTTTGTCTTGCTGGCAACGAGCAGGTCGAAGTTCTAATCCCGGGCGGGTGTGCCGAGGGTGGTTTGGTTTTCTCTTCTACCACCAATTAAATCGTGGTACACTTACTCTAAATTACATCTTTCTTATTCCTACCTCATTAGTGTAAATATACGAATAACCTGGACGGGTAGTAATGTGTGGTGCAGTAAAAGAGCTACTGACATAAGAAATATAAATATCAACTTAAAAATTAACTTAGAGTTCAGCCTACCCAGAATTCATTTTGTCGTAAAGTTATGTGGTTTCCTAGTCACCTCAAGAAAACAATGGAATTTAAGCATTGAGACTAATTTACCATATTTAAAAAAGTCCATATATATATATGCGTATAACCCGAACAGGCATTAAGACGCAGTGCTATTATATTATATATATATATAACACTTGTTAAAATGTTGATGGTCGAATGACCTTCGTACACCTCAGCTGCTCAATCGGCAGTGTGTCTGCTAAAGTTGTGTTTTTACTGTAAGATTTATCATTGTTGATCTCTTGAAAGATGTGAAACACAGCCCTCTTTACATTTATGTAAGATGGATTGCTTGCTGGATCTATCTCACGGCGTTATTACAAGACAAAACGTATCTTTGCAACGTATAGCACTCGATTAACCGGGTCATTAAGCACACTGTTACGCTCGAACCAGAAATATAATGGAGGTACGTTTTTTCTGCATTATTGGATAGTAATGGTATTGTTATGAGTGAAATAGTTTTTTTTCTTAATATTATGCACATACAACAATATAGCCTATGAAAAAAACTATTTCACTCATATCAATTTCAGCAGAAAACCGTACCTCCATTTCTTGTAATAACGCCGTGAGATAGATCCAGCAAGCAATCCATCTTACATAAATGTAAAGAGGGCTGTGTTTCACATCTTTCAAGGGACCAACAATGATAAATCTTACAGTAAAAACACAACTTTAGCAGACACACTGCTGATTGAGCTGAGGTGTACGAAGGTCATTCGACTATTAAAACTTTATTGCAAAATTTTAACAAGTGTAACATGTATAAGCTATAAATAGCGATTCATTGATTTCAAATCATTATAGTTCACGAGTTATAAATGGTTAGTTACTAATCTATGCTTTTTGCAAAACATTTTAAAGTAAAATATTGGTATTACTAGACATTAATGTGAAGTGTACAAAATAAAATATATATAATATTAATGCTAATATTATCATTATTGATAATAATCAAACTAATATTTTATTTAAATATTTATAATGTTACTATTAGACCTACTATTAATATTGTGAAAAATCTAAATATTTTATTATTATTATTATTATTATTATNGTTTGGGTTATACGCACTTACGCTAATGTGTAATGGTAGGGTGATTGTGAGATGAAATGGAGGACCTACAGTTTAACGTGGAATCCGAACCATGGTGGAGGCCTGGCATTCCCCACATTCACAAGATGTCTTGTCAGAGGTGAAGGAAGGGTTTGGTAATCAGATAAATCTGTGCCGGGACCAAGGATTGAACCCCGGCCGCCAGCATATAAGTCCGACACCTTACCCCTAGACCACCAGGTCACCATCTAAATATTTAAATCTATACATTTTATAAATATCTAGTTGTACTAAATTTCAGTCTCATATGTTAAGGTGGAGATGTAGAGAACGCGAGAAAATATCAGTGTTTTTGCAGTTTTTATAGCATTTTTTGGTTAAAATAAATAACATTTTGCTTCTATAAAATCATAGAGTGTAATTTTCTCCCCAATACTGTACCTAACATTGGTACGTAAAAAGCATAAAATAGCAAGTTTGACTCCCTTATAACTGGTGAACTGTAATTATTTGAAATCACTGAATAACTATTTATAGCATATAATTACACATTTGTTAAAATTGTGCAATAAAATTTGAATGTTCTAAGGACCTTAAAGGAAAAACAAATACCTTGGCAGATAAATATGGAACTATAGTTTAGAAATTTTTCATCTGTCAAAAATAGCACACACATAAAAAAAATTGCTATCCGTATCCATTCTCCAAGGTTAGCTATTTTGTTTTTCCCTCTAAACAAAAAGCCCAAGATATCGTCAACGGGTATTATATTAATCGATTTATTATCGACAGATAGTAGGGGTTTAAAATTGAATTATTTCACAAATGGGGTTATAAGCGTTTGGGACAGTATTTGTAGCGAGCCACGAATCATTTGTGCTCAACCTGCATTAACGCACAGTCTTTGTAACTTCTGCCCCCCCCCCTCCCCCCATTTCAAAGGGTAAGCTCCCCTTGAAACGTAAAACTCTATCTTCCTGCCCGGTGAATATTTTGTTCTCGTTCAGAAGCAAACGCTCCACGCGCCTTGTGATGGAACTAACCACCCCACACCCCCTGCTAGAAGGGTTGTAAACTGTAATTACTAAGGGTGCTAGTAGCTAGCTATCTCACTTAGCCGGGATTAAATTATGTCGGCAGGTAATAACGTATCAACCCACTCATCCAGCCCTCATTACGCCACTACCTCGCTGCTGCCGGCGACAACAATGTGATACTGCCGGGTTAGTACTCCTCCACGGTATGGTGAGGCGCAAAACGCTAGGGTGACGGCTGAGCGTTCAGAACGCCTGGTGCCAGGGGCTCAATACAGAAGATGAGATGCGTACTGACTCTATAAATTAAATAAGAGGACATAATAATTGCATCTCATTCTCAAAGCGATGTTATTTATTTTAATTGAATGCAAACTTTTTATTCCCCCCCCCCTTTTTTTTTTTTTTAAAGGGGGGGGGGGGGATGAAAAGAAAGAGAAGTTTCTTCCATCTCTCTCCCATACATAGGCTAAAAACGCTTTACGCGATCATGTTTCTCGNTTTTTTTTTTTTTGCACTTCGTCTTGCTACCCGTCTGGGCTATACTCATTTAACAACACTAATTGGGTATAGACGAGGAATAAAGAAGTAAGAGGAAATGTACTTGAAAATCCGTGGAGGAAGGGTAGGAAACTATTTAGGAAAAAAGAAAACACCCTCGGTACACCCGGGATTCGAATCCCTACCTCCACGTCACAAATAAACCATACTAGACGAGCTTGATGTTATCTTCGTCCGGATATCCATTGACGCAGTTCACATGGGTTATTGATGATTACGCATTATGGCCCAATGGTGTAATAGCCAGTGCACCTGGCTACGAACTTAGGAGTCACGGGTTTGACTCCCGGCTGGTACCTAGGGTATTTTTATTTTAAGGGGAATTATCCCAACGGTCACCAGGGGTTGTTAAATTAGGCTTAAGTTAGGCTTAAGACTCCCACTGGCTCACACCTCCATATTCACTATCATCACGTCATCTCATTGTGGGTACGTGTAGACAACCTCTATTGGTATACCCTGGACAACGTTCTGTCACCAGTGGCAAATAGTCTGTTTAGAGGTGACCGAACTGGATATTATGTCCCTCCCGGTCAGTAATATCATACGCAAAAAAACCAAACAACTATACATCGAGGATAAAGGTTGGGAATTTAGAGGGAAGGAGGGAACCACCTCCAAGAGCACCCATTTGAAATTAGAACCCCAACCTCTTATTCGACGACAACCAGGTGCAAGGCCAGACCATTCGACCATGTTACGGGTATCATGAAGATTATAGCTGATAGCTCAGAAGACCTCACACGACCATTATATACTCTGCCTTAAAATATGACCTCGGTTAAAAAGAGGCAAGCGCATTAATACACTATTACAAAAAATTCTTGGTTTGATTCTTGTGTCTAGCGCTAAATTTTTAATTCACATTTAAATCAAACTTTTTGAAATATTTGGCTTCCCAGAAATAGGTTAATGGCAAACGTTACTAATTAGAAAATAAAATACAGGTCAACTATATAATATTAAGGGGCAATGGTGGGCAGGGTGGGAAATGGGAGTGAGGGGGTATAAATTATAAAAGGTATTTTGATTGACTAATAAGACGCCCCCGTGGTAGTATCGTAATCACATGTTTTGTTGTGTTGTAGTTCCCATCATTCCGGAGTTCCTGTACGACATCAGCCACCCCAACGAGACGCTAGATTCTACCTCCCCACCGCTCCCAAGCACCACTACCACCCCTTTGCCGCCCCCGGGACTCACCGCCTCCCCGCCATCTGGCCTGGAGTTCCTCGACTACACGCCTACACCCTATGAACCCATGGGTGAGACTACAAATATATCCTGTTAACAGTCTTCCAGTGCCAAAATGTGTTTGTTCCCAGTCTGCTAGTATCACGTGTTCCCATTGCTAGTATCACCTGTTCCCAGTCTGCTAGTATCACCTGTTCCCAGTCTGCTAGTATCACGTGTTCCCACTGCTAGTATCACGTGTTCCCACTGCTAGTATCACCTGTTCCCAGTCTGCTAGTATCATGGTGTGTTCACACTTATAGCATAAAGTAGTGTCCCAAGTGTACCTGTGCCAACAGAGAGCAACGTGACGACGCTGTCTCCTGAAGAGCAGAAGCACAAGAATCGCCACAAGGACCTGATCGAGGAGACAGTGGCTGTGGGGATGATGTTCGCGTCCAAGGCCTTCGTCCAGCTGCTGGCCAACCCCATCGTGGGGCCACTCACCCACAAGTAACATAAATAAACTCAACTACCAGGGGAGGATGTCGAGTCTGGCAGTGGTCGAGAGAGTCGTGCTTCACACGCCAATCCATCAATAGTGACTATGGTTAAAGTGATTCAGAGTCCTCTATACTCGTAAATACCACTATAAATACTCTCCTAGCAGTTGAGCTACCCCACTTTTGTCGAGTACTCTCCAAACCAGGCGTGTCAAACTCGTTTGACTATAAGAGCCAAATTGAAAGTACTGAGGTGGTCAGGTTTACAAAATTTAAATATCTTATCATTTAAATAAATAGATCTAAAACAAAACTAATTTTATTGCAAAAATAAAATTAAGTTCAAATAAAATTTTAAGACTTAGTGTATTCTTTATTTTTACCTGAATTATGGAACGATTTATTTGCAGTAATAGTATTTAGTGTTAGACCTTAAACTTTATGACGGTTGAAAAGATGTGAGGATTTTTTTCAAATTTTATATTTATAAGTTGCATTGAGAAACGTTTATTTTAATTCTAGCTCTAAAACCAGTGTTCGCTAATTGATAGTTTATTTTTCAAAATTTAATAAATCACATACGATTATGTCGTACCATTTATTTTGCAACACTTCTCACTCTCCGTCCGGACTATCCTCTAGTAACTACTTACTGGGGTAGGGACGAGTAACGTAGAATTTAGAGGAAATGTAGCCACATTTGCGTTTAGGTAGAGTGTAGGAAACTAATTAATTAGAAATCCTCCCTCAGTACACCCAGCCCTGATCTTCCCATCACACAGCAAACCAAACCTCATGAGACTGACACCTTACTCTGCTTGCTCACTGGTGTGAATCTCAAAGTATAGTAATACTAATAAAATAGCCACCCACACCAGTGTACACGCAGAATAAATGTCAGGTTCATCTAGTCTGCTTTACCGGCGACAGGGAGGTCCGGATTCGAATCCTGAATGTGATTTTTCCTAAATGGTTCTCCATATGCCCTCCACGATAATGCAAGTACTCTCAAGTCTATCTTACTCATTATTATTTTAATTAAATAAGCAGGATTATTGACGTAATTTGATAAACAAATTGTTTGACAAAAAACAAAACAAAAAAACGCTAAAACATTCGTGAAAAATGCAATCATTGTCCTCGTTTGAATTAGAATAGCTAATAATTAAAAATAGGCCATAGGAAAATATGCATTTATATTTTAAATATTCATTACTATACATCATAAAAATGGGTAGATTTGTTAAATGTTGCATATAATAATTGTTTGTAAAGCTGACATATAAAAATCAACAAAGAAAAGAAAAATCGCATTGCTGTAAAATGGTCAGCCTACTAATCCGCTAAGCCCTAGTGGAAACAAGCAAGACCGATTATACAATAGCCCTATAATATAGGCTTCACCATGTGTAACTAAGCAATGTAAGCTCTCAGGGTACATGGAGACTACATTAACTGTCTTGATAATGGCTAATTTGCTTTCTCCAGAACTGGATATTGATATTTTTAGGGTGTATTAAAGACATGCTAGGTACTCTTGCAAATTGTTTCTTTGTGAAAGAACATGAACTTTTTGTTTCAGGATCGGTTACAGCATCCCGATGTTCACCGGTTTTATCATAATGTTTCTCTCAACACTGAGTAAGTACTGTACTCAAGGCCTTAACTAGGATTAAGTTTACGGCTGACTTAGGGGGCACACCCCCCCCAACCACTACAGGCCAAGAAAATTAAGAGTATAATACCTCTTAATAAATCTGTAGTTTTTTCTGTTAGCTACAGTCAGGGGTTTAAATAATATGAGTGCTATAAGGTGTTTTTTTTTACAGTATAGTTAAAATAAAAAATCCCTAATACATTTTACATTACTTTTTGGTTTGAGAATAAAAGCTTAAAGAAATGTTTTAAGCTGTTTGGATAGAAGTTTAATTTTGAAAACAAGAACTATTTAGACTAAATTTGTTTTATAAATTAGCTAAATACGGTAAACTCTACATAAGTGGCTTAATAATTCTTGCATAATTTTTTGTCAGTAGAAATTTGTTGTCCTGGAATTAGCCATATTAATTATAATTGTTTGAAACATAGTTTATTTCATCATCGCCTCAATGCCGTGGTCAAGATTATCCCTAGTAGGTTTTTCCAATTCAACTTCTGGTCAGGTTGATTTTATTTAGTCCTGGCGTGGTGGGGAATCGGTTGACTCCTTTTACTTATAATCTTAAAACAATAATGTACTTACATGTTGGCTTCTAGCTATAGCTATTGATATAAGTACCTTATCTGTAAACAAGGCAAGATTAATAATTTTGTTAGGTTTCCGTTGGGAAGTCGGGGTTGGAATCCCCTGGTTTTGGCCTTGACTGTGCTCATAGTGGTAATTAGTAAGTACTGATTTGTGTTCCTCTCTGAGATTGGTAAGCTCTAGTTTTTGTCAAGTGTTGATGCCCTTGACTAAGCAAGTTTTTTGTTTGTTTTTTAGCGCCGTGTCTTACCACCCGCTCAGGCTATATGCTTATATACTAATTGCACTAATGGTTTTAAGGATTATGGGGGTTATATTAATAGGAAATATACACGCGTTTACTTAGAGGGAAAGTGGAAAACTATTTTGGAAAAACTACTCTTAATATACCCGTCAGAGATTATAACCTCGATCTCCCCGTCATTGGCGGTCTATTCTACTGCGATAGTAGCGCGTTAGACCACGCGGCCACCGAAGCGGGTATTAAGTATGCTTGCTAGTCCTGTTTTACACAAATGGAGGAATTGTAACCACAAAGCTATAAATCTTGACAAGCATCGAGTCACTGGAGTTGGTTGTCACGACAATCGACTAGTAACTGTAATTCTTTTTCTTTAAGTCATTTAGCTCACTAGTCGCTTGTCGAACCAAGGCTGTTATACAATGAATATACAAAATGACGTGGTGCCACTACAATAAATAGAAAATAAGAGTCTATTTTGGTTAATCTAGCACAGAAATTACAACGAAATTAAAAAGTGAAAAATGGCAGGAAGTGAGAATACTCATTTCAAGTAATAACGTATGTCAGTAGGCTACATTAAAGAAACTCTGTGATGCAATTGGCTCAAAATAGCATTGGTAAGATATAAATTTAATATTTTTAATACAAACAAACTATTGTTGACTCATTGTAGGTCTCATCCAAAGGAAAAAAAGTATTAAAATATTTCAATTTTTGTTTTGGATTACACTATTAATTAATTTTATCAATGAAAATAAAAAGTAAGTATTCAAGCCAATGACCAAAACTAGTATAATACATTGTATTTGGTTATATGCATTAAATATATTAAAATCACTCAAACTAAAATATACTGTGTAATGTTATCATATGGAACGTTTTTCCAGTGAATTTACCTAAGTATTATCTCGTATTAAAACTTCAATTCTATTCATTGTTAATGAAGCCACCGGCTATGCTCTGTACTCCCTTCAGAGAGGCCCTTCTAACAAAGGGACCAACCAGTCTTGTAATTATAGGTGAACTCACTTGTCTGGCTTTTAGATAGAAATGACAAGTTTGAAATACGGTCGAACGACAAGTTGATTGGACACAGGTTACTGGGGTTTGGTTTCACTAAAATAGATGCCTGTCAAATTTGCCAGTTACATTATTTGATTTCTGAGGAGCGTAGAGTGCATGGTCGTGAATCAGCGTATTTTGTTACAAGATTATAGATTTGGAATATGCTAATTTATGTTCTGTTAAAATACAACTTATTTTCTTCTTGGTGACCTGGTGGTCTAGGGGTAAGGTGTCAGCCTTCTGTGCTGGGGTCCAGAGTTCAATTCTTGGTCCTGGCACATATTTATCTGGTTGTCAAACCCTTTCTTCCCCTCTGACAAGACGTGCATTAATCACAACTTGTGAATGTGTGGAATGCCGGGCCTCCACCGTGGCTCGGATTCCACGTTAAACTGTAGGTCCTCCATTTTATCTCACACTCACCCTACCATTACACATTAGTGTAGGTGCGTATAACCCGAATGGATAGTAAGACGTGGTCGTAATAATAATAAAAATAATAATAATAATAATAACAATTTGGATGATAACAGTAATCATTGTAATTCTGAACAACATTTGAAATATATTAATTCGTTGGGGAAAATTGGCAATGTGTCTCAACCTTGGTTCCCCCCGCCCGGCGCGTCTTAGTACCCGTTCAGCTTTCACGCATACACTAATCTTGCTTATAGAATAGGAATGACAAAGGCAGAATTTTAGATCAAATGTATCAGAATGTTTTGTAGTGAGAGTGAAATAACATTTAGGGTGTACCGCCCTCCTTCTCCTCTAATGGACAAGGGCAGGGGCACATATACATAAACTAAAGAGGGCAAAAAAAAAAGATTAAATTGCAGAAGAGCATTAGGACCACATAAAAGTTAATAGGCCTTCGGTTTGACCTATACAACAATTTGCTGTCATGAAGCCTTCCCAACCATCACCCGTTATTTTGTACTAACTGTCAAAGGGAAAAAGGGACGAGGATCCTTAGAGTATAAAAAATGACTTTTTAACCTGTAATAGTAAATTAAAGATTGCATACGAAGTAAATCAATATTTATTTAGAAAAGATTAACAATAGATATAAATATGTATATATATGAATATAGGTAACAATAGCTAATAAAAAATAAATATATAAATATGGAAATATGAAAATGGGGTTATGCCCATGATTATACAGTAGTACCATTGCCATAACATTTATCCTAACAATTACATTCAAGATAAAAATACGACCCCTAAATGGGTCACTGCGGCAACCCGCAATATACTGACAACAATAACTAGCCGCCACAGGCTAACCATCCGCATTTCAAAAACGGACTATATCGTATGACTTAGAATTACAATTTACAAGCACAACTATTTATGGCAACCAAAATCTATCTTCTCCGTTAACTGAGATAGTCCATGATTTATTTAGTCATAGGAATAAATCCACAAACAATATTTAGCCGTATGGGCTATAAACATTTCCCATATTATCCAGGCATTTCACCTTCAAAAAAGTAAGATAAAAAACTTACAATGATAATGGTCCACATTCTTTCTAACCATTTTTACCAAGCCGGAAGGGCAAAAATCCCAGTAATACTATTAACCTGTAATAAAATATATTACGCCATTTTTGGGCTACGCAATTCGTCATTTCTACAAAATTAAAGAATTAACCCAAAATAACAGATGTAAGTCCAAAATTAATTTTGTATCGTACTAGCCGAAAAGGAATTTATACCTAGCATAAAATGTACAATTAAATTTATAACATAATTCTGAAAGTAATTTTTTGTAGTACAGCCAAAAATGAATTTATACCTTGGGAAAAATCCCATCCTAAAGCAAGTGTCAAAAGACACAGTTGATTCAAGAAGTGACTTTATACCTTGGGAAAAATCCCATCCTAGAGCAAGTGTCAAAGACACGGTTGATTCAAGAAGTGACTTTATACCTTGGGAAAAATCCCATCCTAGAGCAAGTGTCAAAGACACGGTTGATTCAAGAAGTGACCTTACGACACACACAACATCAGTTTATAAACCGTTATTCACTGAGGGGAGGGGAACATAGGGGGAACAAAAGAACATCGAAGAACAATCACACGGAACAGAGGGAAAGGGGCAGTAAGTTACCAAAGGAAACAAATAGATCATTGGAGAGGCGCGTAGAACATCACGTGTCAATCACGAGGTCACTCCCATGAAGCAACGGGTGACCTCGCGCTCAACATGCCACACCTCTAATTATTTTAGTTATGTTTTTACACTCGGTGCGGAAACAGTGCGCGCTGGCAGGGATGTTGTTGACGAGGCTCGAGACACACTGACCGAGAAACGGGGCATTTTTGGTGAGTCCAGTATTGTTTATTCTTCGGTGTTGTAGAAATAGTGTTCATTCACTAGTATTTTCTTCATGCTTGTAATGTTGATGTCAAGCGACGTTACAAGGGGTAAAAACTCAATTCATCTGACCAATATTCGAAACCCAATAGCCTTCAGTCTTAACACGAGTGACATGTTTGACCATGTGACCGCCGATGCGGGTTAGAATTGATTTGCTGGAATTAAAAGTAGCTTATGATGAGGTTACCAGTGTTATTTTTTACCAGTAGGCTTTAGCACCGAATGTTGCCTTTAGTGTATTGACATGACTTATTGATAGAAATCAGTCCTTCTATTAAAAGAAGTGTAACACTATGGAATCAATCGCCCCGCATTGGGCGTCGTTTGTAACACTATTGAAATTAATAGCCCCGCTCTGGGCGTCGATTGAAACACTACGGATTTTTTCCAGATAAAATAATGTTGTGATGATGTTTAGGTTGTCTATAGCTCCGTGTTCGAGCGCTTATCATCACTGTACGGAAAATATACCGTTTAGCCAGCTGTCTATAGCTCCGTGTCCAAGCACTAATTAAATCGGTATATTAATAAATGTAAGAAAGAGAACTTTTGATGGCTGTTTATTCACACACAGTTTATTTAAATGGCATCTGTTAATTACTTATACATACGATAATTAAATGCTTTATATCACTGCACACTTGTGATATTAATGTAAGTTATTTTATACTGTGTTAGACTGTGACTGCCAGTGTGTGGCTCTAACTGCATTGTGCGTGTGGATGGATGCCTGTTTGTCGCTTGGCTGCTTGGTTGATACGCACACACGGTTTATATATGACATACCCCTTGCATCTTTCTCCCTTCGTCAACAGTGTAGAAACTAACTAATAGAAAGAGTCCTGGCGACAGGTTTTGTGAAGGCTAGCTTCTTATTGGTATAGGGAATTGGCGTCTTTTGCCAAATACTGCGGAGTTGTTCCTTTTAACAGGAAATAGCGCAGTTGTTCTTTTAACAAGAAATGTGGTATAAATATATATATATATATATATTTAAAGGTGTAATTCTTTTCCCATTATTTCTTAAATGCGCGTGTTTCTTCGTGGATCAATCATAAAAGGATACTCTACATATATTACTTTAAAGAAAAATTACCTTCATCCATGACTTTTTACATAATTTATAGTAATCCAAACCAATATCATTACAGAAGCAAACAATAAGTTATTTTAGCACCGCGTCTTACTACTCATACGGGCTTTACGCCTATTTGATAATTACGCTAGTGGTTTAAGGTTTAATAATTTTTAATTTAGAATAAGTGTACCCGCATTTGTGTGTAGAAAAATTGAGAAACTATTTAGGGAAAACCACCCTCAGTACACCCAACAGGGATCGAACCACGATCTCCCCATCATTGATAGTCTAATCTATGGCAAGAGTGACGCTTTAGACCATGCAGTCACTGAAACGGGTAAAACAATAAGTTATCATCAAGGTTTGGATGTCTGCGTCCTAATAAAACGTGAAATGTGCACACAAATATGCCCTTAAATATGTCAGTAAATAATAAAGTTAAAATATGCCCTAGTGATATAATTATAGCGTTGTTAAAATAGACTTTAAATTGATATTTCCTTAAAATCCAAGATATAATTAGCTTAAATTAATATCATGTAAGTTAATGAATAAAATATATTTTATTTGAAATTATGGTTTATCTAAACATTGCGAAAAATCAACATCTTAGTAATTATCATTTGTAACCTATTATTTTAGTGTTTTATTTATTTGGGGTATTTAACAAGCACTTTCTGAACCGATTTATTATATCAGCACACGTGAATTTCTATGAGGGAGAGCGAAAGGGCTTACCAATGCCGACTTTAATCGTTCAAGAAAAATCCGTCGACGCTGGCTGGGTCTAAACGCACGAGCATCTGGTCTTTAGGCGAACACTACCTGCAATACCATTAAGCTCGACATAGATTAGTATTATTATGTTTAGTATGAAAAATTATTTCTGTTAGGCAGATGAAAACGGGCTTATCAATTGATCAGCATTAAAATTAATTGTATAATTATTATTAATAAATGATTGACATGCCTTAAACATTCTAGCCTTACTTAGTATCTTATTTTCTGTAACACTGCAACTTTACTTAATACAGCCATTACCAGAACATCCGCCGCACCTTGTCAACTCGCATCGCTTTGATATGACAAGCGAATAGTAAATTAAATATCTTCGAGAAACCAAAGTTACAGCTACTAGTCACTTGTCACTTGACAAGATTGGTCTCTTTGTGAAAAAGGTACAAACATGCATAAAGTAAAATAATATATATTTAAGAAAATTGATTTTTGTAACAAAACATAATTCAAGTTTACAATCGTGTGGGGTTAAACGTCGTCCCTGTTTTTACGTCCTTCAAAAAGCGAGGAAAATGACTGACCAATTTGACAGACGTTTAGCTTTGTGAAGCTAAGCCCCTGGTCCAAAACACTGGTCGTTTGACCGTAGTATGTTTCCTGATATAGGCCTACCTGCTGCAAATTATGTATTTGTAACACGATACTCTTGTCGTCAGGGTGGGTCAAAAAAGGAACGGGGGATTCATTCAACACCATAAGGGGCTCATTTCAGAACAAAGCTGTAATTTGCTGATCGTGGATTAAATATTTGCTTCAAGTGTTCTCGGAATAGCCACGCCCCGCCCTATAGTTGGAATCAACTTTCAGAAAGAGACATATTATTCACCTTTGATTTTTAAACTATGAAGATGAATATTGAGTTCAAATATATACATATATATTTTTAATTAGTGAACGTTTGATCTGGGTTTCACGGTGCCGCACCGCATCAATGATCGTACGGTCTAAGCCAATAGTGTTCAACCTGGGGTCCGCATGTACTCAGGGGTACGCGAATACCTCTTAGGGGGTATGTAAAATACAAAAGTAATGCATACATATTATATACTCCTATTATTTCATGATAAACACATAGCAATCAGAACAAGATTTAGGGCTAGCCACAAGAGTCAAGGACGTAAATATATATGATCTGGGAGTACCATTAATTTATTCTAGATATAGATTTTAGAATATATATAATTTGCAACTTTGGAGGTACAACGTTGAAGAGAATTTATGTATGGAGGCACGCGGACAAAAAAGGTTAAATACCATTGGTCAAAGCCATAAAGCTCACAATATACTGGTTTGACGGTGACGGGGAGATCGGGGTTCGAATCTCAGTTGTATGGAATAACGGTGGTTTTTCCACCTCTACCTAATATTTTGGGTGTATTTATTCATAATTATTCTCTCGATCCTTAAAATTCAGATTAAGCCACTAATAGTTCTTGAGATAAACGAACTATTTAAAAAAAAACAGCAATCATTGAATTATTTTTTCCATCGTGTTTTACTACGTGTCTGGATGATTTACATTTAATTAGGCAAGTGGGGTAGGAATGGAGATGGTATAATTTAAGAAAAGTCACCCTAACTACACACAACTAGGATTCAAACACAACCTCCTCGTCATCAAGAACCCTAATAAGATCATCCTGGCTTTTAATCCGCGTGACCACTTATGAATATCCATGTAGCTGAGTTTGAGTCGAGAGCCCATAGTTCTATTTCTGACTGGGTGCTACAAGGTAAATTCTCTTTCTTTAAATCGTCTTTATTAGTAAATTCAATTTTGCACGTACACCAACCCATTTGGGTTCTCGTGTGTGTCCACTTCCTGTAATCAGGAGGAATTTCCAGTTATTTAATATAAAATAAAGAATTTAATTTTCCCATTATAAAGCGAGGAGGGATCTTTTCCCACTACATAGCTCATATTCAATGTATCATTGTTTCTGTAACGGCTGTCCTCACCCCACTCCTTTTGGCCTTATTCTTCTCAAAGTTGTGATTTTATATATATTCTCTGGGAGAATGCTGCTACATTTTCTTTTGAGTACTCTTTTTAGAGTTAGTAAGGTCAATATAGGATTATTAATGTTCAACGCCTTTATCTAAGAAATAGAAATGAGTTTATTTTAGGAAGAATGCACCCGAATTAATATAGAGAAAAGGTGGGAAAGAGAGCAATCACGCGTAGTAAGACTTTGCCCCGTGCCATCTAATGTTCCTTTGGTTTGTTCCAGTCTTTGCGTTCGGCCGGAGTTACAGCGTCCTATTCTTGGCCAGGGCCCTTCAAGGGATCGGCTCTTCCTGCTCCAGCGTCTCAGGTAAACAGTTACTTTCGAAAGAGGGTATTTATATTATCTAGAGACTAGTCCAAAACCATTGGTCTCACGAGCTAAGGTATCAGGACCACACTCACATACGCACACAACAAATAATAGTTTCCATTTAATTTCTTGTAGTTTTAAAGCAAGAGTTTAGTGAACAATTTATTGTTTTGTAGGGTGTTTCAATCTCCCCCACTCCCTAGTTGTTAAAGAGCTGTGTTGTTATCTTATGTTAACTGTCAATTAATATAGTGCATGCAAAATACCCCAAATAAAATAATTAAAATAACAAATTTGGACCTACATTTATCTCAAAAGTTTTCAAATACATGCCATCAACTTGGTGGTATTTGAACTCGATGTTTTTAAAACATAATTTCATATTTTTGGAACAAGAACTGTCCTTGTCGTTTCAGGTATGGGCATGTTGGCGGAGCGTTATCCTGACGACAAAGAGCGCGGCAATGCCATGGGGATCGCCCTTGGGGGTCTGGCACTCGGCGTTCTCATAGGGCCCCCTTTTGGCGGTGTCATGTACGAGTTCGTCGGCAAGTCGGCGCCGTTTCTCATCCTGTCGGCGCTGGCGCTTGGAGATGGATGTGAGTGGCACGTGGACTAGGGTGTCAGCCTTGTCTTGTATGGATTTCCCGTGAAGGGGAGGTTGGGGTTCAAATCACCACCAGATGTACTGAGGGTGGTTTTCTCTAAATAGTTTTCCTCAATCTTACCCATGCAGATGTGGGTACATTTCCTTTAAATTTTCCCTTCATCATCCCTAGATCTCAGTGTAATTTATTGGTGATGACCTATAAGGGTGCAAGGGTGCTACAAAAGCATCCTTACTCATGCCGATTTTGGTGAAAGCAAGGTCACTATCACAATCATGTAATGTCATGTCCTGTTCCAGTGCTCCAATTGCTGATGCTGCAGCCGGCTGTGGTGCGTCAGGAGTCGGATCCTCCTTCTCTGAAGGCTCTCGTCATGGATCCTTACATCGTTATCGCCGCAGGTGAGTCTCACAGGACACTATAGACGTCAGTACTCGGATACTTCCTTCTTGGAGGCCGCCAAGGATTTGTACATTTACATGATTCTTACAATGACATTCGTTCGGCTACTCATCTGTTTATAATCCTTGAACATAAGATTGTTTAGTGTTGCTGTCTTAGGTTAAGTTACATCACACGTACTGTGTTGGTAAAGCAACTTGTAGAATAAGTGTGCTAAGTATCCAATTATATAAACAACTCTAAATGTGCTGCACACACGTAAACCCTAAAAATGGCAACACAACACTAAATCCAACATTAAAACGATCGATTTAACTTCAATCGAAGGTACAATTTGATTGAACTAACCTCAATTTTCCACTCAATATCCTCTAAAAGAGTAATTATCAAAGCCTATGGTGCTAGGGTGGTTGTCTTGGGGGGCTAAGAAATAATTAAAAACATTTATGACTGGGTTCACAAGTATTTCACTTAAACATCTGGTTTGAGTTAATATCGGCTTAGTGTTTATACAGGAGGTCTAATTATTTAATCAGAAAAAGAGTATTTGAATACTAATTACGTCCAAAACTAAGCTCAACGTCAGCTCAAAACGCCTGGATGTAGGGACGTTTCAAACCCTCTCTCTTTCTGATACTGATTTTTTACATTTTTAGAAATTATACAAAAATTGTTTGAGTTTAAAACTAGCATGATATTGATTATTTATTATAGATGGAGATTTTAATTTACATACACAATCCAGCCCAGAAGTAAAATCTGGATCCGCGAGTGTTTCATATCAAAGGGGTCATGAAATATAGGATACCAATTACACTCTAGCCCTACTTTATAAGCTATGCCATTTTGGAACTAAGTGAGGGAGTAGTCTTTATTTGACTCAATACACAATGGCACGATCTTATAAGCTATGCCATTGTGGAACTAAGCGAGGGAGTAGTCTTTATTTGACTCATTGCACAATGGCCCTACCTTATAAGCTGCACCATATCATAACTATTCACTGAAACGTCATGGTTTCTGTACACCCCTCTTCAGGTGCCATCACGTTCGCCAACATGGGCATAGCGATGCTGGAGCCTTCCTTGCCCATCTGGATGATGGACACGATGAACGCCGGTCGTTGGAAGCAAGGCGTCACCTTCCTACCTGCCAGCATCTCCTACCTCATAGGAACCAACCTGTTCGGGCCACTAGGACATCGTATGGGCAGGTAGAATACCGCGAGCTTGATGTCTTGGATCACCGATACGGCTTGTACAGTAACTTTGGCTGTAAACCTCACCAGTGAGCGCGTTAACTAAGGGTTCAATAATAGCCTTCATTCTGTGTTTTCGTTTGGCGGGGAGTTTGAATGATGGGCGAAATAAATAAGATGGTTTCCCCCCATATGAATTACTATCTCCGTCCCCCCAAATGTGGTTATCTTCCCTTTAAACTCAACCCTCTTCATTCCTACCCTATTAGTGTAACTATATAAATAGCCTGAAAAGGTGGTAAGACGCGGTGCAGGCTGTACACAAAAATTTGGCTGCGATGTAAATTGCACCAAAAAAATGGTGTACCGCGTTTAACTATTTTTTGTGTATATCCGTATATATATAAACAAAAATGGTAGAAATGGGGAAGGTAAAACTTATATTAAATATATCCGTATTTTCGTGTAGGGGTAGTGAAAAACCCCTTAGTCTGGAAAATCAGACTGGATGAAACTGACGGTTTAATTCACGTGCCCGCCGGTGCGTGTCTTAAGCAAAAATTGTTTTAATATGCTTTTAGCGTTGTAATTGCATACACATTGCTAGCGTTTGTTTAAAATTTAGATAGTCTCCGACCCTCTTTAGTGGTCATATGGTCTAAGGCGGCCGTCTACAACCTTACCCGATTGAGGACTGCATAAGTTCTTAGAGAGTTGGCTGGGGGCCATTTATAGACGGTAATGCCCAAGTATAATAAGAACATGAACGAATAATGTTTATTTTTTAACAATTATATACATACACGATACAAGTAATATTATACCAGGAATTAATCTAAAAGAAAACCTACAGTAAATAAATATGAAGATTAGCGCTCATTTATATCCGCTTGGAGAGTTTCAATTTGAAATATTTCAATTTTAGATCATTATACATTCAGAATTATTACTAAGGTTTTTCGCGTCTATAACATCTTGGCAATGAATTTAACATAGTTGGGGATAGGGGAGCTATTTGATAATATATATCAAGTATAAATATATTAATTATTCGGATACATTAATATAAAATTAAGGAGTAGAGTTAGGTTAAAAATAAACATCGTTCTAAATAACCGCAATGCTTACTAGTACTTCAAAATGAGATAAAATAAATTTTTGGGGTGTATAAAGAACTATATATATACACCGTGGCGGCGGGGGCAATGGGGGGGGGGGGCAAAAATTTCCAAATAAAAAAGTTGCCAATAGCACTCCACTTGCCCTAAAAGCATAACTTTATTAGGGTAAGGTGAGAACCGTTCTTGCATATCAGCCTAAGTATTTACTCACCCGCAGCAGTGGTCTAGGGGTAAAGTCGTTAGCTCACAATTCTTTGTTAACCGTTGACGGGGAGGTCGAGGTTCGAATCTCGGCCGGGTGAACTGAGGGTGGTTTTCCACAAGTTATTTATTACTGTGATTTTTCCATCTTCACTCAACCACCTCCACGCAAGTGTGGGTTCACTTCCTCCTAACTGCCTTCCTCATCCCGATGCCATTAGATTAATCCATTAATAGCCCATGTGCTAATAAACTTAAAAATTATTTTTAAAAAAAAACTGGGCCTGATATAAAGTTTTGTAGTTGAATATACAACACATAATTTGAAGTGACCGACCAAGCCACTGTGGCCGTTAAATGTTTGTGTTGTTCTTTTGTCAAACTAACATCAGGTAAATTGAATCAGTTCCAAGAACAGTAACACGTCTAGCAAGTGACAGAATAGGATAAGTGGACATACGCGATCAAACATACGCGCGAATAAAATCTGATAGACTTTACGGGTTAATGTAAATTCAACCAATTATATAATATATATGTATGGTAATAGGTATAATACCTCAAGCAGAAGCTCTTCTCACACATTTACTTCGTAGTTTGCGGTTCGCTTTATGTTAAAGACCAAGTTAACCAATCCACAATCACACCTAATAAAATTATACTATACATACTTGGAGAGTTCTGTAACCAAATGCTTGGCGCGTGCTCAATCACTATGATTATGGCGCGATAAAGTTTCGTTGTAGCGTTCTGCCCGGCAGACGTGCCAACTAGGAGTCAGCGAGTAGTTTAAACAACAATGATTCAGCTATGGCTTCGTTCAAATTATCTTAGATTTGGTATAAAAACAATTAAATAGGATAAGATTTTCTAGAATTTATATAGGCCACACTGGGATCTTTATAGCACTAGTCAGAAGGAGGGGAACTTTTTTTTGCAACCCCTTGCTTCTGTCCGCTTTGCCCACCGTTCCGCCACCACTATATAGCTAAAAAATTAAACTGCTTATTTTATATTAAAATTTATTTTTCTTTAAGATCATAACTATTTAATTGTATACACCTCATGTGCATATCTAGTTATACTAAATTGCAGTCCAAATTATTTTACCTAAAAGGGAGAGTGTAGGGAATGTGAGAAAAATCCATTGTTTTTGCAGGTTTTTATAGAATAACTTTTGTTGGTCAAAATAAATAAAATATTGCTTCAGTAAAAACCTAGTTTAATTTTCTTTACATGGTGATCTCAACAGATGTTGAATATCTGTCATGAACATAACGGCATTGGATGAAAAACGTTTTAAATTAAGAGCAAGACTTGCCAATAAATTCCAGGACACCCCTGACTGATATATCGTCAACAACTGTTGCTATCACCATCCACGTTCACTCTACACAAATACAAATTATCAAAATTCAACCTTTCTCATATCTAGAATATTATTGCAATTAGTAAATATATGTATCATGTAGTGAAACGCGGTAACAAAAATCATCTCCAAACGGTTTTTTGTTCTTTTTGCAGATGGTTGGCAGCCCTGCTGGGGCTGATCATAATCGGAGTATGTCTCATGTTGGTGAGTATGGCTGTCCGCACGGATAGTTTACCTGACTATGACTAAGGGTGCCGTTGTTACACTAATTTATCTTTAGAGGAAGGGAAAGCTTTTTCCATTTTTTTTGTTTCACAATAATATATTTTCAGTTGAATGTTGGGCCAGACCCATAAAATTAAGCCTTGTTTGGTTTTCTTAGTTCTTATAGTTTATCGCTGTTAGGCAGTACTGAAACTATTTATCCTCTTTGTCCTTTTCCTAAGGGTAGGTATTTGTCGCAGCCAGTACTGGCACTATTCACCTCCCCATCATGATATCAAGTTTAATTGAATATCGGTGACCTGGTGGTCTATGGGCAAGGTGTCAGACTTCTATGCTGGCGGCCGGGGTTCAATCCTCGGTCCCGGCACAGATTTATCTGATTACCAAACCCTTCCTTCACCTCTGACAAGACATCTTGTGAATGTGGGGAATGCCAGGCCTCCACTGTGGTTCGGATCCCACGTTAAACTGTAGGTCCTCCATTTCATCTCACAATCACCCTACCATTACACATTAGCATAAGTGCGTATAACCCGAACGGGTAGTAAGACGTGGTTCTAATAATAATAATAATAATAATAATAATAATTGAATATCTTGACACCAGAGTGTACTATCAAGCCTCCCCCAGGCAGGCGTTAAAGTGTCCCTCTGTTCCAGATCCCACTCGCCAGCAACATCAACCACTTGATAGTCCCAAACGCAGGGCTTGGTTTCGCCATCGGGATGGTAGACAGCTCCATGATGCCTGAGCTCGGCTATCTTGTCGACATTCGGCACTCCGCCGTCTACGGCAGCGTCTACGCCATTGGGGACATAGCTTTCTGCTTGGGCTTCGCCATAGGTGAGCCGGCGATATAATACAGGATATGTCATGTTCATACCCATCAAAAGAGTGGCTACTACTAACAGTTGAAATTAGTGGAAATATTTTATTTAAACAGAAGAATATAAGGACCCACAATGGTAACGTAACACTATTAACTCATTCTTGCCAATATAAAATTGCAATACATAAGGTAAAGTGTTTCCACACATGAGACTGGATATAAAACCTTTAGGAAACTGTGGACTGCACAAATGCGACATTTTGCCAACCCCCCATATAATTTAGATCCTTAAATTAATGTTTTACTATGGCAAATTAATTGAGAATTGAGACTTAAAGATATGATACCAGAAGAAATGAGTGACACATTAAAATGTAAGCCATTAAGTATGTTTGACTTGACAAAATTACTTTCAACGAAGTTACTACAACCATTTTCCAGGATGAATTATGAATACATTTGTTTTGATGAGAATGTGATGTCTATAAATAGACATAATTTTTATTATTCCACCCACAGAATTAATAGGTAATATGGCTTGTGATCAGTTGGTAGACTTTCAACCAGGCTTTATCATTGACAGCAATTATTGAAAAGCCCAACCAATAACAGTTGAGACAATCTAATCACAAGTCAGATCACCTCTTTTAATTTACATTTTTAATCTATTTAATTAATAACGCAGGTATAAATATAATTGATACAGATATCCATAGAGAAGTATTATTGGTAGTGTTTAATGGATTTTCAGATGAACTCTATAACTAAAAAATCAAATAAGACAAATGTATAGAATACCTATCAAATGTGGGCTTCTTATAAACATTAGAAACAATTTCATTATCTTGACTCAAGATTGGAAATAATAACTTAATACATGGTGTGATGTAGGTTGTGTGTAGTGTGTGAGAATGTGATCTCTGGTACTTCCAGGTCCCGCTCTGAGCGGCACCTTGGTCAACACCATCGGATTTGAGTGGATGCTGTTTGGTATTGCCATTCTCAACTTCATGTATGCCCCCCTCATGTACCTGCTGAGGAGCCCCCCAACCAAGGAGGAGAAGAAGGTACATTTATGGATGTCATCTCATCACAACCAAAAGTCTCTTCATCGACAGTTGGAGCCAGGCTGTCTTAAGCCTTTAAACTTGTCATGCACTTGGTCATTGTTGACAGTAAGGTTGAGTACATTGGGGGTTGTTTTCCAAATGAGAGTTTAATTTTTTATATCCTTTATCCCCCCTTTTTTAGCACCGCGTCTTACTACCCGTTCAGATTATACTCTTATGTAATAATTATGATAATGGTTTTAGGAATAAGGGAGGTTATATTTATAGGAAATGTACCCACATTAGCGTGGAAGGAAAGTGGAAACCCATTTAGGAAAAAACATTCTCATTACACCCGGCCAAAATTCGAACTTCAGTCTCCCTGTCATTGACAGTCTAGTCTACTGTGAGTAGTGCATTAGGAGGGTAAGTTAATGGAGGTGCACCCACATTAGTGTGGAGAATATAACTATATCACATGTGGAAAACCCCCAATAGTATGTCCAGCTGAGATTTAAACCTTCTTCCTCACCAGCAATCTATACTATTGTTCTTGGAGAGGTGGGGTTAAAAGTAGAAACAACATTATCAGGGTCCCTCAAGGATAAGTCCAATTTAAATAATTTAACTTAGTAATAGTGGCAGTTAAATTAATTTTAACCTATAAAAATAATCATTTTTATAAAAAGTTGATACAATCAGGTGTGCATGAGGCCTTTTTTTTATGTTTACTTTATTTTACTATTTAATTTTTCAATTTGTTCCTTTTGTTTTAGTGTTCAAGTTTATTTTATTTTTTTAATTAAAAACATATTGTCGATTTTGTGTGTGTTCTTTTTGATTTTAGTTATTATTTAAAATAATTTTTATTGTTTTGCTTTTCTTGTGTGTTAAAAGTTACAAGTTTTTTTTATCTGACTTGACAGCTATACCCCAATTCTCGTATGAATGGACATATTGGGCAGCTAAAAAAAAGTTACTAGATCTACTCTCACATTTCCGTGTCAAGCTATGTGATCTGAAGCTGTCCCTTTTGATAGGTATTATCTATCAAGAGCTATAAAATAACATTAATCTTATTATTCTCCTACATCTTATCCTGTTCACCCAGGTTGATATTTTTAATCTGTGGCAAGTCGCAAGAACTAGTCATATTTGTTTTGGTAGACCTATTTTTCAGCCAAATGCCCTTCTTGACGATAACTCCCACCCCCAACACTTTCCTGAGAAAATATAATGAAATTCTATTAATGAGTATGAAAGAGCCTACCAATTTTCCTCGGAATTCACCTTCAATTAACTTCCAGGGTTCTTTTACATGCCACAATCGATAAGGGACCTATGTCTTTACTTCCCCTCCGAAAGAAGTTTTGATACGAATTTTTGTCACTTAGGAAAAATCTATTGGCTCTTGGCTGGGTTTAAACTCACAAACATTGGGTCCTGAGGCAAGCCCTTTACCCACAATACCACGTAGGTCGACATAGAATAACACTACTAATAAAGTAAAATTTTATCAATCTTGGCCCTAAATCAATAATTTGTATATTATAAAAGGTGCTCCAAATGTTCACTCATAAGAAAATCAAAGAATGGTAAAGGTGTGAGCTTTATTAATGAAACTGAGCTGTTTATTTCATTGGTTTAAAAACATTCACTTCTTAAGCCTAACCTTGCATTTCTTTATGATTTATAATTATTATTTTGTTGCTTTTTTTTTATTCATTTGTTTTTGTTGTGTTGAATGAAGGGGTTGGACAAGTGTATGGCGTGGTTATGTTGTAATTAGTTATCAACAGAGCTCATTTTGAGAGCAATTGGATCATCTTGGAGCTGATACCCATTTTTTCTACAACCACTTAAAGGTAAAATAGTATCTTTTGTTTTGGGTTTTATGTTGTTTTTTGGCTCGGTATATCTTTACTTGACATGTTTTTATCTAGTCAATAAATATTTGGGGTGATTAAGCTAGTAGCGCCTTTAATATCTTACCGGATATAGAACTTTCAGTTACCAACTATTCATATTTTTATTGATAATCCTTAATTATATTAATTTAAGTTTATGACCAGGCTTAAAGCATGGACCATTTGAAGAGTTAGTAGGTAAGTAAATTTATTTGTGTCCAAAGAACCAAAGATCTTATGTTGTACAAAGTGTGCAACAATATTGGGTGTCAGAATACAAACTTACCAAAAATATTTTGCCTAATTTATGGTATGGTGAGGACTTTAGGCCCACCGCCTTAGCATTCTCTTCTACAAAAGGAGAAAACATAAGAGATTTTAATTTTTTTACTACCTAATACTATTTTGTTTCATTTTGATAGTTTAGCCTTACATACTCATTAAAGTAACAACACAATTACCTATGCAGTGTTGGAGGAGGAATTGTCGACAGAAACCAGTGACATAAAAACACAAACATTCATCAACCAAAGGTGACAATAGCAGACAAATTAGTGAACGTATTATATTTATGTTAGTACAGTTGGCAGTAGTTTTAGTAAAGTAAACACCTGAACAACTACTTCCAACTAACAAAAATATTGCAAACCATATCAGTACTTTCAATATTCAGTCTGTTTTTGTCTCCTGAGGTTGGTGGAAATATTTTAAAAACGTGTTTTTGTGTGTACTGGCGGGGCATAGGAACTGGTAGAAGGGCTTCTGAAATGCCAGTCCTCCCTAAAAATTGAAATGAACCCCAAGAGCATCTTTTTGGGTGCCGATGGTGACTGTTTGAGGAAATCCCCTAATTATTTAGTTTGGAACAAATTCCCTTCCACATAAGTTAAGAACAGCACTGCGGCAGTGTACTAGTAAGCTCCAATTTGTAAAGCAGATCAACTTGATTTCTGAGGGTGACACACTCATTTTAGTCCCAGCTTCCCTAAAACTGAGAGCATTCTTACACCCTTGTATGCTAGTGTTTTGTCTCAACAATTTATATTACAGCACTATACAAGTAAGTGTGGTTGTTGAATAACTGCAAAGATAAATATAATGTTCATTGGGAATATGTGTGTGTGGTTTTATTGATTACAAATCATTTTTATGGCTACATTTGTGCGAATAACTTCACTGTATAGTAACCTTTAAATGACTCCGACTGAGACCAGTAACATGAGAATTATACATGTGTATGTATCATAACATGGCATCCTGAGCACATGCACACTTAGACAATTCATAATACATCAGATGCTCACAAAAAATATTGTAAGCCTATACTTCTCCAGCACGCCCACTATTTACATTTTTGTCTCATATGTTTAAATTGTTTCTCAACTGTAAGAACTTGTTCCTCTCTAATGCTTTTGTGAATACATTTGCTAGCTAATAGTTGGTACGAACTCAACTCTAATCTGCTTATTTGCAAATTTTCTCAAATAAAATGATTCTTAATATCCATATGCTTTGTTCTCTTAAGGAACTCTGCGTTGTAAACCAGATGTATAGCACATTGGCTGTCTACATATAGTATTGTAGGACTTCATTGGCTACATTCGAGATTATGTAAAAGTTGTTTTAACCTTATAATCTCTTTTGAAGCAGTCACAGCTGCTACATACACATATCCAGTTGTGCTAGTTGTAACTAGGCTTTGACGTTATGAGTTCCACGTGACAAGTGAATCATTTTCAAAAGATACATATCCTGTGGGTGATCTACAGCTATCAATATTAAGAGCAAAACCATCGTCAGAATAACCAAACAAAATTAACTTATCATCTTTGGCAATATTCTCATATGCTATTCCAAGATTAATTGTACCAGTTAAACATTTAAATATTCTTTTAACAGCTAACCAATGACTTTTATTGTGTTTATTACAAAATCTGACTTGGTTTACTGCATACACGATATATAGTCGTGGAACTAGTGCAAGAAAAATGGGAGAGCCTACAGTTTCTCGTTAAGGTACAATTAAACTTTTTGCATTGACCATCTTAAATTTATGCAATAATTGACGCGTGTACACTTTGGTGTATGAACATCATTCTTTTCTCCCAATCGTGCTCAATTCGTAAACCAACATACAAACTTGCGTTACCTAATGTTATTTCATATTCTTGCTTAAGTGTCTTTATTATTGTCTCAAATATTTTATTTGACTGAGCTGCAATCAATCCATCATCAACAAATAAGTCTCACTACACTGATTCACTTCCCACTGTGCCCTTTTATACACACTCGTTAGTGTCACTGTTTCAAATTGAATAGTTTCAAAAAATCACTAAGCTTGGTGTCCCAACACCTCTGAGCCCATTTCAAACCATAAGATTATTTTTGCAGTTTACACTCCACATTATATAGATTTTTGATGTAAGTCCCTCTGGCATCATCATATAAATAGTTTCTTTAAATTTCCATTTAGTTCCATTTACAAATTCCCAGTAGTTCAAAATCAGTTAACAATGTATTCATTTGGAAATCTTGTTCGTCAAACTTTGCCCCATGTCGAGCTGATACTTCTTCAGCCATATGCACTTAGTACACACAACCATGTTTTTGAACGTACCAAAAACAATGGCGACCTGATGCCTTTTAACCAACAAACCTTTTTTAATCACTTCACACACACAATTTCAGGGTGATTGTGCACATAGCTTGTTGAATAACTGCAAAGATAAACAGAATATTCATTGTGAATATAAAAGATGGTTTTATCAATTACAAAAGCAATCTTGTTTAGAAATACAATTGTAAAAGGAACTTCACTGTCAAATAACCTTGAACCGACTCCGACTGAGACCAGTAATATGAGAACTACGCATGTGTATGTATCATAACAACATGCATACACACCTAAGACAATTCAAAACACATCAGATGCTCACATGAAACATTGTAAACCTATGTTTCTCCAACAGTGGTAGTTATCTCTTTTACTTTTAAGCAAGCTCTAGCCTAATGCTCTTTGAAATAGTGTAGTAATCTGAAGTTGATTTTTTTTTCAGTCTCTTATCTTGGGTGAAAAATCTTCAGTAAGGTACGTCACTTACCAGAACGAAGATGAGGACGAATAAACGCACCATTAATCAGTATCATACAAAACAGAACAATTGATTTATGAAGCAAATTGTATCAACGAAAAAAAAAAAAACCACTGGCACCCTCAATTCATGGAGATACCAAAAATTTAAAATTACACCTGACACATTAATGACCACAAAACTCAACTTTTAGAAAGATGATTTTTATTACTGGAATAATAGACCCTATTTTTTTAAATTTATGCTAGTGAAATGTTTAAGATAATGAGGTACAGATAAGGATGTATTTGTTGTTATATTGATGAAGAAGAATCATAATTATTATAATGAATATACTTGATGTTAATCTATATTTTTTACAGAGTTAACTAAATATATAGATGTTGTTAGATTGACCAATGCACATTAATAATGATTCAATCATTCTTCTTTGAATTTTTTTTGTATAAATCAAAAGTAATCATTATTAATCAACACATAATAGAATTATAGACACAAAATAAATACTACTTTAGCATTCCCTTTCTTTGGCAAAAAAGAATATCACAGGACCCCATTTCAGAATACGATGATTTTGGGGAATGTCAATTTCTTGTATTTGCTGTGAATGAATACAGAAATGTGGAACTTTGACCTCCTTGCTTTCAATAACTTTGGTTATATAATATTATAAGTAAAATGGATAAAACACTGTGTATCGATCAAGGTTAAGAGGAAAACAGCAAATACATTAATTTGACAGGAAAATTAATGCATATAATTAAATTATTGTGAATGTTTCAAAAGTGAAAGGATTGGAGTCTAGCTCACTTTTGTGAGGGTTCAATGGTCTTGAAAATCTATAAGAAAGCTAATATTTTCACAAAAATCTTATTCTTCAAACTTTAATGCCACAAGCATTTTTATCAGGTGTAGAGTAAATAAGTTGCTTTTTTAATATATTTGGTTCAAGTGCTGCTACCTATGTAGCACAACTCAAACAAGAGTAGTAATAAAAACAATAGTCAACTAAGCAGTTCTTTCAAGCACAATAACAAAAAAAACAACAGTCAAGACTCTTTGTTTATAATCCACCTAGCTTAGGCTGCGGTCACTTTGGATGCAAGCTTGCGCAAGTAAGCTGTATGCGCGAGCGTGCATGAAGAAACAAAATTTGAGTAAATCCACCTAAACCCATGGTGGTGCGCCCGAGCTGGTCACATGAAGTGCGAACTGGATGCACAAACTTGTGCACGCGCAACTGTGGATCAAATAAATTTGTTTCTTCATGCACGCTTGCTGTATCGACGTGAGAGTTATTTTATTTTCCTTGTTTTCAAGAGGTGATAGTTTTGTCCTTGTGTGTTTGTGTTTACGACGGAAATGGATATGCTAATAGTATGCGTTGAAGCAAGGACCACCTTCTAAGAACCATAGCAACAGATACATTATAAAGAAATTGTGGGCGGAGATAGGAACCATATTGGATATTCCAAGTAAGTAATGATATGTTTGAAAAACGGTGAAAAAATTTTATTTCAACTTAATTATTATTGTTTTAGCCATCACAAAAATCACAAAATAATATAATTATCTACTGAATAGTTATGTTTCATTATTAGTAGTTAGCCTATGAAAGTTTGAACAATGTTTGGGTTATTTGGTATTGAAGTAGTGTTTAAAAGCATCTCCGATTTTAATTGCCTTTTCAGTAGCTCTATTGTATCTACGCAAGTCATAATTTGGCCGGTAGTCTCGAAGGAGCTGTGTTTGGTTTTGTGCAACATAACTATCCACTTCTGCACTGCCTTCTCTATCAATAACAATGTTATGCAACAAACACACACATTTCAGAATCACGTCTACATTAGCCAGCATACAATGAATTTCAGTTTTTAGAACTCACTATATTCTCCATCATCATCTCTATTCTTAAAATAATCGTTAACCCATTCTTCCCTAAATGGCTCTTCATCCAACATTAAAAATTTCAACACACCATTTTCCAACACAAATTCTTCATCCGATGACTCCATCGTGACAGCTAGCTGGAGTGATTACTTGCAACCAATGTACCAGTTTGTACACACGCAAGCTTCTTGCGCATGCGTGCACCCAAAGTGACCGCAGCCTAAGATTTGTAAATATTATGTGTTCTTCTAAACTTTCAAGATCAGTGAACAAATGTAGGCTGGTCTCCTATCCTTGCAATTCCCAATCAATTTCAAAGACAATAAAACAAATTTTCCCATAAATTATTTCAAAAGAAAACCCACCAATATGTAATAATGATGCTGAAAATTAGGAACCCTGCTATTTTTCATAGCATCTCAATAATCTTACACAAGTTCATGATTATATTTTGTATTGTTCTGACTCTCAGAAACTTTGTGACTTTGTAGGATTAAAACTTGGAACCTAAATCTTAATTTTTTCAAATGTATGAATCATCCATAAGAGTGCATTGTATAGTATTCAACAAATCACTGTAGAGGATTACACCAAAATCTTGCATTAAACAAATTAAAATCTACAAATAAATACAAACCATTCAAAATGTACTCTTAGAATAATTTTGTTTAAAAACGTCTTTTCTGTGTTTTCTTTCTTTTATGTACAATTATTTTTGAATAGTTTAATTTATTTTTAAAGAAGAGAGATGATAAAAAATAGCTTTATAAATAGTAAATGAAAAACTAATTTTAAAATTTAAATATAATTAGTGAATGCAAATATATTTTTTTTAATGAATAACTTACCATATTTTATCAGTATTATAAAAAAAGCATCAATTTAATTTTTTTATTATTTGCATATACCTACTGTTGATAAAAAAATGTATATGGAAAATGTAGAATAATTGACTAATAGCATTTTAATTTGATTTTAATTTCATGCACAGTTATGTTTATGATTAATATCTTTATCAACACTGTTTTAATTACCGGTACATGCAATTATTTGAATATTTTGTATATTACTAATTCAGGCATCTTTATGTTTTTTAAAAAAACTGATTGATTATGTTCAACCTACATTAAGTTTTCAACTAAAGTATCAAGTAGGCTAAGGTTTTATTTTAGTCATAAAATGCATATATTTAAAGTAAAGTGTATGATATAAAATAACACTTTTTAAATGAAACATTAATCATTAAATTTATGTATAAGTAGAAAATAATAAACAAATTCTTAGTAAGTAATCTAAATTAATAATATATTTTAACATTGCTATGTTTTTTTTTATTGATGGTGATTACAAACGGTTTTATAATTTTTGCACTTAGTTGTACTGTACCTAGGATGAGAAATAGTTATTATTCTTGTTGTCTGACTATAAAGGTTTTATATGAAAAAATAATTTTATAATAATGGAAAAATGATACAAATAAAGAAAAAGGAAAAATAAGCAAGTACCGTAAGTGTAAATTGAATGAAGAAAGCCGACCTAAGGAAATAGGAAAAATGTGAAAGAATTCAATGCACAAAGTTGAAGATGTCACTTTCATACAATGGATTCTTCCCACGTTTTTCCTCTTTCCCTAAGTGGGTTTTCTCCATTAAATTTACACTTAATGGTTTATTTTTACTCTTTCTTTATTTGTTGATATGTTTTATGCAATACTAACATTTTATATCCATTGAATATACTAATTATAGGTTTATATAAATGGGTTACAGGCCTACTCACAGGGTACCGTATTGTGCGATAAGATTAACTATTAACCTCAACACTTTCTAAAGGTTTTCTTGGAAAGTATTTGAGAGAAAAAAATTATATATTTATGGTTGCTAAAATAATAATTATGCTTTTGTTAGACCATATTTCATTTGAAATTAAAAATAACTGCTCAATTTTATTAAATCCAAATTACTTATATTATATTACTTTATAAATAATTTTAAAATATGGATGTGACCGTTTTAGGAGTGTGTATGATTTCGCAAAGATTACAAAATTTAAAAAATGGCTGTTTTGCACACTAGGGTGCTGCAAAAAAAAAAGTGGATTGTCCTCTGTGATCGATTCTTGTGAATGGCTGCACAGAATCAACATTTTAAAAATAAAGAGGTTGTTTTAAAAAAACAGTCCGAATTCAAAATTTCAATTGGTGTAGAAAATTGATGGTTTTTATAGTATGGAAACACTCCTAAACTACAAATACCTAAATTAGACACTTGTTATTAAACATTTAGTAAAATAAGACTCTTGTGCTAATAGATGCTTTTGAACATTTGACATAAACCAACATAATAATAATAGCACACATTTTTAACGACTGGTTTGTATCGTAAGCGATATATCAAATTGTTGGATGATGCCTCTCAGACCAATTTTGCCACATTTAAAATATATATATATATATATATATATATATACATCTTGGTGTCAATAAGAGGCACAACAAAAACAAATGTCGAAGGCAAACAATTTTTATAACAACTTAGGTGGAAGCTCATTCCGAAGAATTGGTTTGTTGGATAAGAAAAGTGGCCGTTCAGAAAAGAAAAAAAAGAAAAAAAAATATAATACCAATACACTTGTATCAAATACATGTCTTGCTACAATGTGTTATAGTGTATCATCGTTAATATTATTTTGATTTTTGTATGCTGAGAATATTTTGTTTTAATTATATAAACAAATCTTAAAATTGTTCTTTGGAGGAGTTATGCTACTAACCCTCTGTATAGCCATTGTGAATAGACAATAAATTGTCACGACACATACATTTGCTGCGGCAACGGAAAAAAACCCTCAATATTCTTTTGAAAATTGAGCTGTAAAACTTACCAAAAAAAAGTTGCTTGCAAGCGGTGAATAGCTGGTTTGGGTCCGAAAAAAATTATGTATACTCTATATTAAATAAGATAAGAAACACGACGCATGCCATCCATAACCTCAAAACTAACACCATTTGGTGGCAAGTTTGAGTACTGAGAGGCTTGTCTGTTCAAAATCTTATATTTAAAATATATGAAATCATAATTATATTATCTTAAATGTGAAAGAGAGTTATCTAAACAAAATTAAAATCTCTCCATATATAACTATTAAATAAAAGGTAACCAAAATACATCTGTGTTGCATTCCGTGGCATTTGTGAGTTTGAGTGCTTCTAATATTGTTGTATGGTGTGCGCTGAAATGTGGTGCAATAAATGGTATAAAAAAGGTGTAAGTGTTGTGTTTTATTTTCTTTCCAATCAAAATATGTTTCATGGGTTTGTAAACTGCAGGAAAGACTCATTTTTTGAACTAGAGGTTTACACTACATCTGTCAAATACTATTGTCATAATAAACCAGACTCCCAATTATCTGGGTTAGTAAAATTATATGATATAATGATTTGTACCAATATATTATAAACCGGGATAAACCAATATATAGAACGCTATCTTCCATCACATTCCAAATTTACATTTCTTTAAAAACAGGTGTGTTTTTTTGTTTAAAAAGAGTGTGCTGTTCGCCAGATTAAAAGGTCAACATTGAATTTTAGGAACTTCTCAATTTGCTCATAAGCTTGTTAATATGTGGTTAGAAAACGATAAATCACTTTGGATGGGTGCGCAAATAAGCCATAAAAGGTTAGCTCTCACAAAATAATGAGTAGTTTAATGTAGCATAAAATCTTTATATACATACACACATGCTCACACATGCTCACACACACACACACACACACATCTTTAATATCTTAATCTCTAACTCAAAATAGATTAAAGAGAAAGAGAGTTTGCAGTTCAAAGTTTTTCTTCTTATTATGATAAATGAAAATTTAAAATCATATGTAACTTTGTGTGCACACTAGAATATTGTATAAAAGATGGAAGTATGAAGTAGTAAGTTTACTTGTTTCTATCAAGGACTACCCCAACTATATTTCCAGATTGCCTTCCTCCCGTCACTTACCTTATATAACTGTGTATTTACACCTTTTTACTTCCGCATATAGAGATAGTATTTCAATAACTGTATACATATTCAGCCTAAAGATTAGGATGAATCTTGATGCTTTTATGTGTCTTCTAAATTAAAATTTGGGTCTTACCATTTTGTCTGTCTGTACCTAGGGCTACAACCAAAATGGTTTAGATTTGACTTTTAGATACTATATGGTAAATGGTTATACCCACTAGTTAGATGCTTTCTAGATCAGTCTTCACCTAGAAATTATTATTATTAGCACCGTGTCTTACTTACGCTAATGTGTAATGGTAGGGTGATTTTGAGATGAAATGGAGGACCTACAGTTTAGTTAAAGTGGAATCCGAACCACGGTGGAGGCCTGGCATTCCCCCACATTCACAAGTTGTGATTAATACACGTCTTGTCAGAGGTCAAGGAAAGGTTTGGTAATCAGATAAATCTATGCTGGGGCCGAGGATTGAACCCCGGACCCCAGCACAGAAGTCCGACACCTTACCCCTAGACCACCAGGTCACCCTTCACCGAGAAATATTTTGAAAATTAGATACCTGTTTAAACTGGTCCTTCTCTTGCAAATTTATGAAAAGTAAAGGCCTATAGAATAGAGGTGGGCAACATATTTTTCAATGTAGTCACAGATGTGGTGAATGAGAAGTGTAATTTGAGACACCATGTAAAAATGAAGAAATTATGTTTCTCAATGAAACATTTAAAACAACTCACTGTTTGTACACGTTTATTCAAAACAAAGACACATTGACTAATCAGTTAAAACTGCCTCAAACACAAATAACGAAAATTGTTCAGGTTGAAAATGTAAGACAATTTAATGCGAAATTTGACAATACTTTCCTCTGAAGAGAGAGATGAAACCAACTGCTGAGAAAGAGAGTAAGAGGGTTGGGGTGTTGGATGGCATCCAATTTTGTGTCAATGACTTATCCAAAAAGCCGAATGCTTCCAATGATAAGCCAGAAGATATAAAGTTAAGACCAGCAGCACACAACATCGGTAAAAGGTTTATTTTACCGTGAAAGCTGGCAAATTCAAATTCACCACACTTTTAGGGCTACATGTGGTGACCGGGTTGCCCACTCCGGCTATAGAAGTTACCGTATTTAGTGTTTGATGCAAGGCCATGTGATTCATTTCTGATAAATACATAATACTTTTAATGAAAAGGAATTAATGATTACATTTTCAAAATATATTAACAGCCTTAAGACTTTTTTTTAATAAATATATCAACCAAAACTGTGTTGTACATTTTGTAAAAAAAACACAAAAATCCTACATAAATAAATACTAACACTGGTTATTCACTTCACTTTAAATAAACTACACTTATTTCAAATGTTCATCAATGAAAATTTGTTTAGAGATATTATGTTTATAATAATAACTCTCACAAACACACAAATAGTAATTATTGCATAAAATAAAAATACAATAACAATTAATGTTAAAAACCTAACTAAACTTTGATAATATATTAATTAATCATGATACATAAATATTTACTACTAAAAATATATATATACACATTTATCTGTTAGGATTTCAAATTAACAAACTATTTTACTAAACATGAAATCGATTAATTACATGAGTAACATTATCTTCACAATATGTGGTACTATCTTTACTAATAATTATAATAAGTATTATAAGGTCTTATCTATGTACAGATACAGTTTTAATCACTTTTGATACATATAACTTACTAATCAAATCAGTATGTAAGGTTTATGAGTTTGATTTCTGTGTCCTTATATAATTAATCAACCCTTTGAATGAAAATAAACCCAATTACCTCAAGACCGAGCATTAGTTTGAGAAGCTAAATTCTTCAGGTTCAGGTGCCATTTTTCAACTTATAATAAATAGTTCAAAGCATTTGTGCAGGGAGGTCAGGTTTACTTTGAATGGTTTTTCATAAATGGTTTCCCTCACTCGTTCTCTATTCAAACAAAGATAAATTTCCTCTAGATTCTACATTCCTCAATTTGGATAGATGAGCAAACTGGCTTGTAATTGGAAGACCCATCAACAGATAAAGTTTAAAGTAAGTAGAAGTATTGAAAATGATATAACTTAATACAGTTCTAACAGGAAACCCATGATAAGCTGAAATTATATACATGAAAAACTTTCTTGGACAAGGATTAAAACCCTAAAGCTGTAATATATGTTCTTTAAGCTGTGGGTTACTCACCATCTAATCACTTACCAAAAGTCTCTGAAGATTAATTTCATCAGAGCACTCTAGTAGCCGTAGTTTGTATCCCCTATGGCTGCAGAGTTTTAGGAAAGTTTTATAAAGGAATGGGTTTTGAACTTAAATAGCTTAGTTATTAGAGCAGTGTTGCTATAAGTCAAAGGCTAGGAATTCAAAACCCTGTTTGGGTACTTCATTCAAATATATTAAATATGATTTCTCTAATATCGGACACACAAAAGAAGAATTATTTTTTTAAGAGTTTTAAATTGAATAGGTTATATTTATTTATTGTCAACTAGAACCACCTGAGGATAGTGAAACATGAACCACCCATGTTCTGCTTGATCAAGCTGCCTTTGAAAGTCTCCATCGTCATCATCAACAACTGTTTCCAGCCTGTGGCATCCTCTCCTTATACATCCTTATCACATACCAATAACATCTCAATCTTGCTTCCTCTTCTATCTCATGTACTCCCTCTACTCCCACTCTTTCCTATGTACCTTCATTCCCTATCCTGTTTTTCTTCGTGACAGCTAACATGCTCCTCACATACATAATTCCCATAGCCTCCACTTTCCTAGTCCCTCTTACATTCAATGTTCATGTTTCTGCTGTATATGTGACACAAAGTACCCCCTGTACAACACTTCCTTACACTTCAAGGGCACATACTTCTCTTCTCTATAGCAGGTCTCTTACACACCTATAGAACCACTCTCCCTGCTGTCTTATTTTCATTAGATCCTCTCTAGTTCTACCTTTCGCTCCAGCCTTGCTTGCAAGATTTTTTATTTTCTGTACTTTTCTCAGATATACTCCATCCAACTTTATAAATTTGCTAGGCCTTATCCTCTTCCTTGTCATTACCATCTCTTCACACTGTGTCATGCCAGATTTCAATCCACACTCCTTCACTTCCTCATTACATTCTTGTAGTTGTTCCTATACATCTTCTTCCTTCTCCCCCCATACCATCAAGTCATCATCAAACATTATGACTTTCATTCTTTCCTTCTCGAGTTTACCTGCAACTTTATTCATGACCATTTCTATTACCATTACCATTACAAATAGTAGTGGTCAGAAGGAACACCTCTGCTTCATTCTATGTTTTTATTTTGAACTCCTTTGTCCTCCCAATCTCTGTGTTTACACAACTCCTGCTATCCTCATATGTACTTTTCACTCAATACAACTTCTCTTTCCACTTTGGCCTCCTCCATTGCTTCCCAAACTTTATTTCTATCGCTATCATATGCCTTCTCCACATCCATAAATACCATTACCAAGTCTTTCACAAATTCATAGCTAAGTTATTGCCATTAACTGTCATATGGCAACGATCAAGTCTATTGTAGACCTCTATTTCCTAAATCCATGCCGTTCCTTTCTCCACCTTCTTTAATGTAATTTCTTATTCTTTTTTTCAGTATCTTATCATATATTTTTGTAGTGGTACACCAGCGTTATCCCCTATAATTTGTACACCTCTTTCTGTCTCCTTTCTTGAAAATAGGTATTATTATAACTCTCTTTTTTCAATATTCCGGCAGCTTGTTATCCTTCCAAATCACTCTCAGACCCCAGTATAATCATTGTATACCTGCTTCACCTGCAGCTTATATCATTTCTACAGTCAATTCATCCACGCCCAGTGCTTTTTCTTGTGTCATCCTCTTTTAATGAGTCATTCCTCTTTCCTACTCTTCTGCTCCTCTGTTTCACTCACATACCTTTCCTCTCCCAGGTTGAACATTTTCTCAAAATGTTTCCTCCATAGTTCAGTTTCTTCCTTTCCTGTTTTCAACATTATTCTTTTTCAACCATCATTCAAACTTCTTGTATTTTCTATCTTCTGTTTCTGGCCTGTCTATATAACACCTTCTTACTTTCTTTCATGTCCCGTTCCGGCATTGCTGTCCCTTTATTCATCCAACCCTTCTTGACTTCTCGTACCACTCACTCTGCTCTTTTCTTCTTCTTCCTATATTTTGCCTTTGTTTTCTCATTCCTATTCTTAAAAATCCTTCTGAATGCTTTATTTTTCTCCTACAATGATTAATTCGCCCTGTTGTTCCACTTCCTTTTATCACTTTTCCACCCACATACCTCCTCTGCAGTTCCTCCAAACTATTCATAAGTCTTTCTTATTCCACCTCTACATTTTGAATCTCATCCTTGGGCATTAAGCTTCTTAGGTACAGCTTTTAATCCTAAGCATTTTAAACCTCCACACCCTTATTCTTCTTTCTTGTTCTATTACCTTTCTCCTACATTCCCATCCCTTTATGTCTGCCACAAACCTGTGGTTACTATCTAAGGACCTATTTGGGATTACCTTTATGCCCACTTTCTGCCTTTTCCTTTTTTCATATATGAGAAAGTAGTAAAGCAATTACCTTTGTTCCCCATTCCAACTGTATCTAGTGATTTTATGGCTTTCTCTTTCCTTCTTATACCAGCTGTTTGCCTCTTTCATTTTATTTATTGCACATAGATCCAACAGCCTTCTACCCTTTTCATTTCTCCCTTCCCATTTTTCTTTCCCTAACACCTTCTCAAACTCTCCTTTCTCTTTTCCTACTTTTGCATTAAAATTCCCCATTACTATCTGACACTCGTTCCCCATATGCCTTTCTAGATCTTCCTCAAAATGATCCTTTTCTTCTGATGGGCACCCTACTTGTGGGGCATACACTTGTATCATCTTCACCTTTATTCCTCTATCAGTTATTGCCATCTTTATTATCCTATTATTCGTACTTACCACCTCTGGCTGCAGTCCTTTTCTCCCTACCAAGCCTACTATGTTTCTCCTCTCTTCATATTTTCCCATCCAATGTAAAATGTAGCTATTCCTTCACTGATTTTCTTGCGAAAATATATATTTTAACTGTTTTTGCATTGTTTGGGTTAATTTTGGTTTCATTATCTTTCAAGTATACCAGAAATTTTTAATTCAAGGTGGTAACCAAAATTTTCAATATTTTCCAGAAGGAATTCTTATTTTACCAGATGTTTTAAATGGAAATATAGAAAAGTGAAATTTCATATTTAATGCAATTTTATAGTGTGAAGTAATGTCAATGTTTTTTTAGAAAAGGATGATTTAAGCTTGGTAGGAAAATATGTGCAGTCATTACGCAGCTCCATGTTTACAAGTTGGGGTTGGGGAGCAAATTTCACTGCATAGGGTAAACATATGATTAGTCAATTTTATGAAAAAGCGCTTGGGTAAGAATTTGACACAAATAATTTAAAACCGAAGCACACAGATAAAGGAATCGGCCTGGTTTGATTTGTCAGTAACCAGAAGGTTTAGGTTCAAATCAAGACTTTATGTACTTAGGAGGTTTATTCCAAATATTTTTACACCAATGTAGGTATGCTTTCCCCAAATTTTACCTTCTGCATGCCCAACCCATTAGTGTAGCTATTAAGAGAGTCTGGATGGGTAGTGAGATGCAGAGCTGTGTATCCATATCTTTATGGTTGCCCCATAAGGCAGGCTGGACAAAAGCAGGGGAGAGACCCCCCCACATATAGTCTACAACTCAATGGTGTGTCCCATCTCGATGGCAGGAAGGGGTTTCTTCCTGCCTGCCTTGCTGCCCAGTTCAAGCTCTAGAGTCAGACTTTCCACCTCTGTCTCGAGCGTCTTTGTGCGACGAAACATCTGCACATAGTTCAGCTGTAGCTGGCGCTGATACCTGAAACATAGTCACAGTTTAAGAACAATACATATGTGTCTTTTGAATCTTTAAGAATATTTGAGAGTTAAAAAAAAATCGGATTTGAGATTTGAAAATAAATATCAAAAAATTAATTTTCTTATTTCAATATTAATATTTTAGAATTACAATGATGCTTGATAATGGTTTAGCTCAATATAATTATTGGACAAATTTTACAACCTGACCATTAATTTATCTCTTAGTTGAATGTGAAATTTGCATTATGGCAATTTTTACATTCTTTCGACCCCTCAAAGAGTGAATTGGGATTATAGAAAAAATTAAACTTGAGATTTTGATAAATGTTTTTGAAGTTTCATGACCTCATGAAACAAAAATTAAGCGGTTTTCATAATGCTGTTTGTGCATTTGTATCTTAGACTTGAGCCAAAACCATCATGATACCGATCAGGCTAAAATTTGGAATCTAAGATTTTTATAAGCTTCCCTCAAGGGTTTTTTGGAATTAGATACCCAACCCTAAAATTAAGGGTAGTTTACTGAAAGGCAAAAAGAGAAAAATCGATACTTTCATAATCCGCTTTAACAATTTTGATTAAACTTAGTATCTGGACACTGTTTAACATTATAAAAGTATAAACAAATGGGCAATTTTCAATTTCCCATGAAAACTACTTTTAAGGTAGGCCTACTTTACAGGCAAAAATTTTCATTTTTGATTATTTCACAGTAATTATTTGAAATATAAAATAACTTATCATTGTAAAGATGTAGTAATGTAAAAAATAAAAAGATTTTATTTGAAATATATTTTTATAAAATTAATAGTTTCTGAGCTATTAGCAAACATATACATAATTTTATAGAGTACTTTGAAATTTATATTGATTGTTATGCTATTTGGTGGACAGATATTCCTCTTTTCTCAATGTTTATTTGACATTGTATATTATTTGGTTTATGCTCTTTGGTGAAGTGTTTTTCTAACAATGTATATTATTTGGTTTCACAAATCTTACAAGTTTTTAGTAAATGTATCTACTTTAAGATAAACTTGTAGAGAGAAAGGGCTATCTTTATGGCCAGACTTAGTACACCTCAAGTGCGAAACTACACCAAATACACATTTTCACATATGAAGTTGGCCCATTCCATTTTGGTCTAGGTAGGTGTCGTCTTGTATTTAGTGTAGTGTCACACTTGAGGTGTACTAAATCTGACAATGAAACTGGTCTAAAGTCTGCGCGGTGCACTATACCACTTGTTTTTTATCGTATATTTAAGATTTATATTTTCTATGTTAACTCAAGAATTGATATGAACAAATCAGAATTTAGAAAAACAAAATTCACACCTCTTATGCTTAGCATGGTTTTTAACATTCAAGTTTGAGAAAAAAATAATTTGACCCAACTCTGCTTATAGGAATTTGTCATAGTGTACCTATCTAATTGATAACTTAACAGTTCGTGATAAGAGAATAGCAAGTATAAGCACACCTGAGAACCTTCTCCTTCTCCTGCGCCCAGACAACTCTCTCCCTGTCAAATCCCTCCCTTTCCTCTCTCAGCTCCTGACCAAGTCTCTGGACCTCCTCCTTGAAGGACCCCCACTTGCTTGACTCATCGCATTTCTCTGTTCCTCCTCCAGAGAGCTCCGCTTTGAGCCGCTGTACCTCCGCTTGCAGCTGGTCCAGCTCCTTATTGTCCACAGGGTGTCTGTTCTTCTTGCAGTCACACGAGCACTGTCGATTCTCTAGCTCCTTCAACTCATGCCTGAAATAATAATAATAATAATAATAATAAAAATAATAAAAATAAGGATATCACACTTGATTTCTCGATGGCCTCTATTCTTACAGATATTAAAAGAGTCAGAAATCAATATTAATATCATAATTTTCGGTACCTAGATTCTTATCTTCCTGTAAATAAAAGTTAAGACAAAGAAACAAAAAGCGAATATCATCATTATTTTACTATTCATACAACTTTTTATTAAAGTCTTTATTAGTTCTTTTGACAGAGGCAAACATTAGTTTTACTTTACTTAACCTTTGTACAGCAATCCTAAGCAAATAAAACATTGACATTTTATTTTAGTACTTTTTAACTATATATATATATATATATATAGAAATATATATAGATATATAAATAAAAAGAATATATATATATATATTTACAAATAAAAGGAATATATATATATATATATTCCTTTTATTTGTACAGCTCTATTATATATATTGGCTTGTCTTTTCACACTTTAGGAGCTGAAAACTACTTTTTGCAGATAACCAACTTCTGTATTATTATTATCGGTATTATTTTCAAATAGACATAGAAAAGATAATCTACACATGAGGATGGCATCCAAAATCCGGGACTTTGCATGCTAATGTTTTACCAACCACAAAGATACCCAGGCTCACACCTCATTCGTTTATTTATGGAAGAATTTCTGATTTAAATATAATACTCAATTTACCTCTGAAGCATTAGAAATAGGTCACATCCACTATTTTATTAATCCTTATCTTCGCTTTGCTTACGAATCCCAAATCAGAATCTTAGGAATCTTGGTAAGTAATACTTTACTACGTTAATTCTTCAGTTGCTATACAAACTAGAAATAGTAACATTATATTAACATTTTTGAATTATATTGAAATCATCACAACATTCATACATTCATTTAAGTGGTAAATGAATTCTCCAGGGTCTGAATGTTAAGTTTGTACTTTTATTATGTTAAGCCAAACCACCAATAAACAGTACTTATAAGAGTTTTAAAACAAATTTCAATATCACATTTGAAGGGGAAAAAATGTGTATTTTTTTAAATCTCAAATCTAGTATTCAAAAAAATTCAACTCCTTGAATTTTGAATATTCTTAAAGACTCAAGGATTTGAAGGTTCCATCATCCCAGCTAAAAATCTCAAATATTTTATATATATAATCTAATCAGCTAGGCAGGCATTTGGGCATATAAGGATGGAGTGTGTGTGTGTGTGTCTTTAGAGTTTCCCCCACTCCCCCTCCCGCCCCAAAGTTTCAACTTGTCAATTTTTAAGGTCACAAAAGAGACTTACTGGACACTCACCTGAGTTTGAGGACAAGAGCATCGCAAGTTACGGTCTTCTCGCGGGTGGCATCCTCAAGCTGCTCCCTCGTCTCTTCAAGCAGCTCCTCAAGCCTGCAGATCTCAACGTCCTTGTCCGCTCTCAGCTTGCTGAGGATGGTAGTAGCCTCCTGCAGGTCCCTTGTCAGTCGAGTATGGTCTAACTCACTCCTCTGGGTCTCTTCCTGCTGACGGTCCAGGTCAGCCTTTAGGTCACGTATCTGGGTTTTCAGCTGCAGCAGTTCATGCCCCTTAGTGGTCTGTTCACCCTGACGGGAACACACACTGTGTCAAGTTAATGTTGTTGTTTTGCTTATTTCTACTCTCCATGTTTTACTCTTTGTTCAGGCTATCCACACATTCAGACAAATGGGGTAGAGGAAATATACCCATGTTTACATGAAGTAAAAGTGGAAAACCATTTAGGAAAGCACCTTCAGTACACCCAGCCGGGATGCAAATCCTGAGATCCCCATCATATCAAATGCAGTCTATAGTGAGAGTAATGCCCATGAATGTGGGTAAGTTACTATTATGATTTTAATTTCTTCCCCATGCTTTTTGTCTTATTAGCTCTCCAACTTATCCTCATGCACATTGTACACAAACATGTAGGGTTTAAGAAGGTATAACCTACTTTGGTGGCCGCGTGGTCTAATGCACTATTCTCGCAGGAAACTAGACTGCCGGTGACAGGGAGATTGAAGTTTGACTCTCATTCGGGTGTGCTAAAGTTTTTTAAAAATGATTTTCAACTGTCACTTCACGCAAATTCGGGTGCACTTCCTATCAATATAACCTCCCTAAGTCCTAAGACCATCGGTATAGTTGTTACATAAGCGTACAACCCATACGATTAGTAAAACACGGTGCCTTAAAAAAGTAGAATTTAGATCTACATGGGGAGGATGTGAAAAAACACTTAAATAATTCTGTTTGGAATTTAAACCTGACTTTGTCACCTGGCAAACCATATTATACATGACTGACACCACCATTGCGAGCCCCCCTTCTGTCTATATTGTGTTCCCGAGATGAGTCACCTGTGAGTCTTTGAGCTGGGCCTTGAGCAGAGACATCTCCCCTGTCTTCTGACACAGCCCCCACTCTGTCTCCTCTAGCCTTCCCCTGAGCAGTTCCACCTCTTGGCGGAGCTCCGTCGCTTCCCTGGATGCGCGATCGGCTTCCTCTCGAAGTCGCTTCTTGTCTTGTTGCAGCTGCGCGGAGACAAAATGACGTTCTCAGACAGGGACAAAACTGACACAGGCTTTCTACAGATTCAAACAAACACGTTTTTATGACTTTTTCATTGAGCAGGTCTCTTACACCTGATATGGAGAAGAGGAGAGCCCTTGAAGTGTAAGGAAATGTTGTACAGGGCAGACCCATAGTCATACATGCTGCAGAAACATGGATAATGAATGTAAGAGAGACTACGAAACTGGAGGGCCATGGGAATGAAGTTTGTGAGGAGCATGTTAGCTGTCACAAGGATAAACAGGATAAGGAATGAAGTTATCCAAGAAAGAGTGGGAGTAGAGGGAGTGCATGAGGTAGAAGAGAAAGCAAGACTGAGATGGTATGGGCATGTAATGTGGTTGGAGAAGGAGATGATGCAAAAGAAAATTATGGAAATGAAGTATTTAGGAAAAAGACTGCCAGTGAGGCCAAGAAAGAGATTAGAGGAGCAGATAACAGAAAATGTGGGAAAGGATAATAATGAAAGCAATTAAAGGAGGAATATTGATGTAAGGATAGATAAATGTGGAGGCATTTTACTAAACTGACCTGGCACATACTGGAAACAGTATATGATGATGATAATGATGTGTCTAGGTCTTCTAATGGTCTCTAGGCCATAGTGTTTGCCTGAACAAGGTTTTAGAATTTCCCAATCACGCTGCATATCCTACCCACCATAGTCCACGAGACTTGATTACCGTAACAAAGTCTTGTGAAGAATACAGGGTATGCAGCTCATCATTATGCAACCTCTTCCACTTTCAAGTATCATCATTTATATATTTGCCAAATATCTTCCTAAGCACTTTGTTGTTAAACACTCTCCCCCCCCCCCTCCCCCCCATTTCATGTAAGGTAAGAGACCACGTTTCACACCCATAGAGACCAACCGATAAAATATTGTTTTGTATATTTTGAGTTTTACATTCTTTAAAAGCAGGCAAGATGTCAACCACTTACTGTCCAAGAAATAGCATGAATTAGGTGTTAAGAAACACTTATTTTAAAGAACTAGTACTGCTCACAAGCCTAATAAAAGACTAAGGAATTTCAAGTGCCATGGGGTTGTATTCTTGGAATGATGCATTGGCAGTTGTGCAGTGTGCTGTGTTGTTTGCATGGACTGAATGAGTTAATGCATCAGATTTGAATATTCATACTGTGAATGTTTAACAATTACCAATTTGACCATAGAAGATTAACTGTTTTATTGTATTGTTGTAATCTAAGGACATAAATGAAGTGATCCCTATATTCATAAAACAACAACAATGTAGTATTAACTCTTTAATGTCAAGTATTTTGTAGGCACATATTTCATATGTTTAGTGTGTTTAATTGGTATCTTTTATTCTCATGTATATAAATAAATAGAATTAGGAATTCCAATGTAGGTATCCATAACAGTTTTACCTTTTTACAATTTCTAGTTTTAGATTATTACCCTACTCCCACCCCTCCAGAATATTTTCTAGTTAGGTACCTACTTTGCAAGGTATAGAGATGTGGTTCATGTTGGGGTAATATTCACTTCAGACAATCCAGAACAACACATATGAATTTACCTGGTATGTTTGCATCATCAACATCTGCTCAAGCCTGAGTGTCTTTTGAGCACCCGCTCGGAGTCGGTTCTCGTGAACAGCCTTGAGGCGCCGTAACTCCCTCTCCCAAACACGTTCCTTCTCCTGGTACACTCGGAAAATTACCTGCTACACAAACCAACCTTACAATACTCCACCACATAAGAAGAGTTGGGTGAGTGTTCATCACCACTGACTATCACAAAGTTGTTCTGGAGCAGATATTTAAAATTCACCATCTACCATATCATAGTTTTGCACCTAAAAACAAGAGTCCATCCCTGTGGTTTGTTGGTTAGGGTGGTTTACCCATAATGGTGTTAGAAAAACATTTATTATTTGTGTAAAGTTTTGGCCTACTAATAAAGTGGAAGTGTTTTGTAGCAACACATTTTTTTGGGTCAAATTAAATCAAATATTTTTTCACTTGAAATAAAGAGTTTAATTTCTTCAGATAGTAAGTAATCTCTATAGTTCTTGAATATCTGTTAAGTATGTCCTGGAATTTAATGATAACTTTTTCTCTCATTTTTTTTCTAAAAAAGTCATATATTGGTGATATGCTTATGTCAGATATTCAACAACTGTTTATATTGCCCTGTGAAAAAAATTAAACTCTAGCCTATGTTTATACTGGATAAATATGCGATTTATTTTGGCCAAATAAAATGTTTTGCTATAAAAACTACAAAAACGCCGATCTTTTTTTATATTCCATTCCACATTAGATTAAAATTTAGTAAGGCGCTTGTGTTGTATCCAGCCTATTGTACTAGGTTAAATTAGTTTTGAAGTCATGTGCAGATATAATGTGTTTATAAATTGAATATTAATTCCATTACTGTAACAGATATAACATATTTATTTACACATTTAATATCTGTAAAGGACTTAATTCTAGGAGACACATAGCAACAGTCCCCAGCAGACTAATTTTCTTAATTCAGAAAATGTTAGCTAAACAGTGATACGTTTTCAGCTTGCATAAGGAACTAAACCTGGAACCTATAAAGAGCATCAAGACAATGCACGGTCAACTAAGCTAAGTTGTCTGAACACATAGGCTACCGTACCTGCGTGATACACCTCTCTAGATATCCAATATTGATGACTAGCATCAGTCAAACCTATAACCACTTAAATACAATGACAAGCACCAGTCAGCTCCTTAACCACCCAGTCAAAGTGACAAGCTCTAGTCAGCTTTCTAACCACCCAGTCACAGTTACAGGCTCTAACCAGCTCTCTAACCACCCAGTCACAGTTACAGGCTCTAGCCAACTTTCTAACCATCCAGTCACAGCTACAAGCTCTAGCCAACTTTCTAAACCTCCAGGCACAGTTATAGGCTCTAGCCAACCAACTTTCTAACCACCTAGTCACAGCTACAAACTCTAACCAGACCTCTTACCTCACAGCCACATTTAGCCAGTCAGCCACCTAGCCAGAGTTACAAGCGCCAGTCAGCCCTCTAACCACCTAGCCACAAAAACAATCATCAGTCAGCCCTCTAGAGACAGTTACAATTGCCAGTCAGCTCTATAACCATCCAATTAGAGTGCAAGCCACCACTCAGCTATTTGTTCGTTGTCGGGAACTCACTTGCTCGTTGTGTTCCATCGTCTGCCGTAGGTAGGTGAGCTCCGAGTCTCTGTCCCTGAGGGCAGCCTCCAGCTCAGCAACCCCTGAGTCTGAGGGCGAAGGGGTGAGGTTCAGGTGACCCACCCCCGACAGGGGTCTGAAGGAGGACGATGACTTGGAGCTGTTAGGTAACATCCATGACATGATTAATATTAACATTCCCGGCTGCAGCTACAGCTTTGGAATAATTTTATTGTCCTTTTGTCTTTGTGCACCGTATCTTACTAATCCAGGGGCAAAATAACGTTATATCCAGGTTAAGTTAAGTTGAGTAAAAAACACTCGGAGGGGAGAGCAACGAATATGAAATACTTTTAAGATATATTATTATTATTATTATTATTATTATTATTATTATTATTATTATTATTATTAGCACCGCGTCTTACTACCCGTTCGGGTTATACGCACTTACGCTAATGTGTAATGGTAAGATGATTGTGAGATGAAATGGAGGACATACAGTTTAACGTGGAATCCGAACCACGGTGGAGGCCTGGCATTCCACACATTCACAAGTTGTGATTATACACGTATTGTCAGAGATGAAGGAAAAGTTTGGCAATCAGATGAATCTGTGCCGGGATCGATGATTGAACCCCGCACCCCCAGCACAGAAGTCTGACACCTTACCCTTAGACCACCAGGTCACCTTTTAAGATGTAGATTTTGAGCAAATTTTTTTGTCATTTTAAAAAAAATTATTACCATTTTTTAAATATTATAAATTTTCAAAAACCAGTCATTAAATCTAACATAAATTTTAGAGCTATACTCGAAATAAAACATATTTCACAAATATGACCATATATCACTTAATTACCGGGTTTATATAAAATCCACTTAACGTTTCGGCTGTAGCCTCAAGGACAAATAGATATGAGGTCAGAGGATTTTAAGAACAGCTTTTTTGGGTTAGAGCAAGGCCTACACATCAACACGTCAATACTTATCATTATCGTGAGGTTGAAAAATGTCATGATTACTATACTTTATTGCTATATGGGCAATTTAAAAACAATACACGATAGAAAAACTATAATTATTCCCTAGGTTCAATAAGTATTGCCAATAGTAGTAAGAGATAATAATAGGGCTTCTCGTTTAGCCCTCTTCACATGGTTCACTATAGGCTTGAACGACAGCAGTTAGTGAAATGTATTAGAAATTATCAGTATTTGACCAAATGTAATATAAGCCATAACATATTTGTAACCAGAAATAACAAATAAAGTAAATTAAATGTCAACTAAAACAAATTAACAACAATATTCATAGCTTTAGAACGTTTGAACCCGGATGGTAAAACGAAAAAGTTTTTTGCAAGTGTTTCAGGAAGTTATAAAAAAAATAGGAGCAATTTTTAAAACATTTTATGGTTTTATTTTTGTTCAGTAGTATAAAAATTACTAGTATACTCCCATAGAGTGGTTGGTTATCGTTTTACTTACATTCCCAATTCACCT
>CABFOV010000837.1:0-12740 GCA_902141375.1 Timema poppense | reverse complement strand
TAGAAATAAATTTTTGAACATTGGTTCACACTACCTACTTGTAGTCTTCTTCATTTTTCTTTCAATGTTTTCAACAAACTTTCACCTAGTCAAATGAGTTCTAGTACTTCGAAATCGGTTTTAACAACACTGTTTTAGGCATAATCAAACTTATATCGTTTTCACAAAATAATGTACATTAAAAAAATTAAACACGAGGCACGCCAGTGTCTATAAAGGCCTGCACACACCAACGGGGGAACGAACGCGAGAATTTCTGGCGGAGGAAAAATTGGCGGGATTGAGCGTGGCCATACCGACGCGAAGCGATTCGCGGTAGTTCAGGAAAGGATACCAGTGTATGTACAGATTAGAAAATAAATAAATCAAAAGTAGAGTGTAGATATTATGGGTGATCTAGGGACCTTTGATAAGTTTCAAAATCGATTGGGGTCGAAAAGGGCTGCCTGCCTACATTTGGTCTAAGGCGACACTCTCACGATAGACTGGAAGATTGGGATTATTTTCCTGGTCCAGTGAGGGTGTATGAGGGTGGAGGCAAGGGCAGATCAAGGGCCTGTTGTCGAGGAAGGAGACGATTGGTTTTCATTAGGCTCCTTCAAGTGGCATGATGATACAGCACCACCGTTTGCAACCAACTGACAAAACGACTAGTGGGAAGCGAGAAAACTGCGCATGCAGCGAACCATGCGGGACGACGCTGCAGTCCAGCGTTCTCCAGCAAATACGCGGGATTTATTCGCGCCGGTTAGTGCATTCCTATATGGCTATATCCCACTATTAAATTGTTATTTCACGTGAATTTTGTTTCCGCTTACGCGTTGGTCTGCGCGGCGCGGGCCTTAACTATGATCAAATTACGTGGCCTCATAGCACAGGCGACACAATACACGAAAATGTTTCTGTCTAACATGGGTACTGTGCATGATCTACAGGTAGTCTATCGGCCATGTGGACGACTAAATAATGTAAATTATTTAAACTTTTTGAAGTAAGTTGTTCGCCAAATAGTTCGTTCACATAACCTAAGGCTGAGACAAAACTCTTTTTTTTTCATTTTGCTGTTTCATTGCTTTAATTTTTATTTAACTTCAACAAGACTTTTAATATAATTTTTGGTATTGTGGTATGTTCCATAAAAATTAAATATGCGAATTTTGAATAAAGGATTAGTTTAATCGATCTTGTTCACTGTTACTGGGCGCCAGAATCGTAAGCAAATTGCATATATCGCCAAATGTACAATAATGGGGTAAAGATGGAAGAGGTACATTTCAGAGGAAATGTACTTTCATTAGAGAAAAGGAATAGTTGAAACTACTTTGGGTAAAACAACAAATTACTATTAGAAATCTGATGAAGTTCCAAGTTGAGAGAAAATTATCAGGACTTTTTCAGTATTTGCATTGTTATTTTGTAAAAGAATTACGGTATTGTATGTTATTCAACCCACTTAGATGGCCACGCGGTTTAAGGAATCACTCTCGCTGATTGGATTGCCAATGACGAGAAAAACTGTGTTCGAATTCCAGTCAAGTGTATTGATAGTGTTTTTTCTAATTTGTTTAACTACTACATAAATGTAAGAACATTACCTCTTCATGACTACTACAGTAGCCCCATGGCTTCTTTGGTGCTGACTGACAGCTCACAGCAGACTTCTGACAGTCAACATTTAGGTATATAACTAAATGTTGACTGTCAGAAGTGACAGCTGCTAAACACATGTTTTTGCAGATAATATGGTTCGGCGTAGGGATACATGATTTGGTCTGGTAACTTTTCAAAGCTGTCAGTCAGCACCAAAGAAGCCATGGGACTACTGTACACTAGCGTAGTTAATATACATCCGTACAACCCACACGGATGTTGAGTCGTGGTTAAAAAAACACTAGTTTTTCCAAAATAAAAATTAATAAACCGTTTTGTAATTTTGAATTAAAAAACTCAAAAGAATATTGTCAACTAATGATTATTATTTTTAATAAAATTTCTTTAATTATTTATACCTTGATTTTTTTTCTTACACGAATGAACATTCGTAATACCTTTTGAATAAAAATATTTTGGGCGCTCAACTTTTATAACATTATACTACAATATTACTGGTATTGATATCGAGCCAAAAATGACAGTTGCGGGTTACAGATGACTTAACAAATCCACACGTGAAAGTAGATCTTGTAACTTTTATAGCAATCAGATAAGTCCGTTAACAAGAAAATTGAGGTATATTAATCATTTATCTCAAAGTGCCATATAAAAAGTTTTGGATACAATTTTGATAACTCTCTTGAAAATAGCAATCTAAGAAGTAAATATTTGTAATGCGTTTGTTACAATAATTTTTTTTTAGCACCGCGTCTTACTACCCGTTCGACTTATACGCAATATTTTCAAATGCCATTTTAAAAGATTTGTACTCTTGTTAAAATATGAGTTAATGTAAAGAGTACTTAAAGAGGTGGCCCAAGGGTTTAATAAAATAAACTCTAGGTTCTTTGAAATGGGTCATTGCTAAAGAGAGATAAGGATTCAATACCCTTCCCCTCCCAAGGTAGTGTGGATCATTTATGCGACTTTCACTTTGGTTTTCCCATCCTCTCTCCACGCTAATGTGAGTGCATTTGCATCAAACTACCCTCCTAATTCCTTACACTTCGATTATTATTTGAATTGCTGTTTGACACAGGGATCTATTAAAGGGGTAGAAATGAGATGGGTACAATGGAAGTTCATTCATATTAACGTGGGGAGAGGATTAAAAAAATGGATAATATATACAGATAAAAATCATTTTTAATGTACACAGGCAGGGTTCGAACCCTCAGCTCTAGAATAACGCCCACCTTGTGCAATATGAATCAGCGATTAGGTCACATGTCCACTGATGCGAATACTTGGATTGAAGTTGTACCTTCTGTTGAAAGAACTATTTCGATAATTGAAATAAAACCCTTATTACCTGTTGACGTGATTGCGCGTGCGCATACTGGCGGTGGACGCCGGGGACTCTCGCACGTTATCCGTGCCAGCGTAACCCCCCAGCTTCCTACCGCCGCCGCTAGATGTCACTGGAAGGGACGTCAGGGACGCCATGGCTAGGGGTGGTGAGGTAGACAGGTATTTGCGGTCCAAGGAGTAGTTGCAGGCGCTGCCGGTATGATGGCGCAGGTCACTGCTACCTGCGGAGATACCGGACAACCGTTAGCCATACGTTTATAAGCAGTAGAGTGCTGCTAATCGTCGCTGTGCAATAGCTCATATGATATCATCATTATAGGTTATTTTGGAAGGAATTAACAGTTTAGAGATTATCTGATGTAGTTTCATGTGTATACTAATTTATCAGTTTGTTATTCGTCCATACAAAAGCCAACTATTTAACGTCTCAAAATTTAAACACATTCCAGTTTTTTTGAGACATTCCCTGTTTTATCCTGACACAAAAGAGACCTGTGTTTTCCTAGTTTTTCAGACGCACGAGAACCTGAAAACACATGAAAACGCTTGAAACGCTGCAAGAAATGATACGTTTCCACCGGTAAAATGACTAGAAATAGTGTTCACTATTTTTACTGATTGAAAAGAAAATTTATTTCAACAAGTATTTTTTACTATATAATTCAAAAATGCCTCAAACATATAAAACAGCTAATGTTTTGCTCAAATCCAACCCCCAAAAATCAGTCTATTAACATTACAGGGCGAGTAGTGGCGTAGTGTGAGATTTTCCAAGGGTAACATTTTTTTCTCTCCTTTTCCTGTGTGTGTTCCAATACAATTGTCGTCATAGTAACGAAATACGCCAAGGCCATTGTCGTCATAGTAACGAAAGAAGACAAGACCATTGTCGTCATAGTAACGAAAGAAGACAAGACCATTGTCGTCATAGTAACGAAAGAAGACAAGACCATTGTCGTCATAGTAACGAAAGAAGACAAGACCATTGTCGTCATAGTAACGAAAGAAGACAAGACCATTGTCGTCATAGTAACGAAAGAAGACAAGACCATTGTCGTCATAGTAACGAAAGAAGACAAGACCATTGTCGTCATAGTAACGAAAGAAGACAAGACCATTGTCGTCATAGTAACGAAAGAAGACAAGACCATTGTCGTCATAGTAACGAAAGAAGACAAGACCATTGTCGTCATAGTAACGAAAGAAGACAAGACCATTGTCGTCATAGTAACGAAAGAAGACAAGACCATTGTCGTCATAGTAACGAAAGAAGACAAGACCATTGTCGTCATAGTAACGAAAGAAGACAAGACCATTGTCGTCATAGTAACGAAAGAAGACAAGACCATTGTCGTCATAGTAACGAAAGAAGACAAGACCATTGTCGTCATAGTAACGAAAGAAGACAAGACCATTGTCGTCATAGTAACGAAAGAAGACAAGACCACTGTCGTCATAGTAACAAAAGAAGACAAGACCATTGTCGTCATAGTAACAAAAGATAACAAGACCATTGTCGTCATAGTAACGAAAGAAGACAAGACCATTGTCGTCATAGTAACGAAAGATAACAAGACCATTGTCGTCATAGTAACGAAAGAAGACAAGACCATAGTCGTCATAGTAACAAAAGAAGACAAGACCAATGCAGTCATAGTAACGAAAGGCACCATGGCCATTATAATGCCGAAGAAGATTCAGTAAATGTTGCTACATTATAATTATAAACACTATAGTATTAGTACTCTATAATGTGTGTACTCACTGCCATACAGGGTGAGGTGAGAGCCCGGCCTGGTGAGTATGGGGGTGGAGCCGTATCTCTCACCAGTGTTACTAAACCTCGTCGAAGGAGACATGCTTCCAGTCACTGGTTTGAAGGCAATTGGCCGGATCACCACCTTCCCCTGGAACAAGGAACACTCGATTATTACTTATCAAAGTGTTCAATTTTTAATAGATGTAAAGCCGAGTTTAACCGTAATTATTTACGAAATAAGGGGGAAATGTTAGTTTGTTAAATTATTTTACACAATTTTGTGTAATTTAAACACACATCTCTACTCAAAATACCCGCATAGGAGAGGAGCAGTTTGAGATATCAACCTCGTCCGGTTAGTTAGAAACTGGTGGGAAGGGAGGGAGTTTTTAATTTTCTCAATGATTTTCCACTCTTCCTTCACGAAAATACGGGCACGCTTTCTCTAAATTATATATTTCTCATACCTACCAAATAGATGAATATATCAGACGTGTAATAAGACGCGGTGTGGGACAGACGTTAAAATATTCTGGAAGTATTTCAATGTAGGCAGGGGCACCGGAACGTTTTTTTACCAAAGCTGTTAGGTAGAGTTAATATCAAAAAGTACGCGAACATACTTAACATCACTACCACTGATCCACTATTTGATGGGTTTTGTTTGTTTATGTGATGTGTGTAGGTATATATACAGTATTCCCATGGCTTCTTTGGTGCTGACTGACAGCTTAAAAAAGTTACCAGGCCAAATTACGTATTCCTACGTTGAATCAAATGATCTGCAAAAACATGTGTTTAGCAGCTGTCACTTCTGACATTCAAAATTTAGGTATATACCTAAATTTTGACTGTCAAAAGTCAGTTGTGAGCTGTCAGTCAGCACCAAAGAAGCCATGAGGCTACTTTTTTTTCTGTACATATATAATCACTTATATATCATTATTATTATTAGCACCACGTCTTACTACCCGTTCGGGTTATACGCACTTACGCTAATGTGTAATTGTAGGGTGATTGTGAGATGAAATGGAGGACCTACAGTTTAACGTGGAATCCGAACCACGGTGGAGGCCTGGCATTTCACACATTGTGAAAGCAAAGTGAGGTAGTTATCCTGATTAAGGGAGAGGATAAGGATTCTCAACTCCCGAAATCGTACAGTTAGTTGTAAGCCCATATGTGGTAATATTGTGGGTGGTAAGTGGAGCGAAATATCCGGTAGGGCACCTCCCCAGGTGGCGGGGAGGGGATGCCCACCCCCACTGGGGCTCTCACCGATTTAGGGACTATTAGATCCAGAGTGCGGTGGGACACCCAGTGGGGCAGGGTACCGGGGGTGTAATATACCCGGGGCGGAACAACTAGCAGGTTAGGTATAGGAAAGAAAGACAAATAGGAATTTTAGATTTAGGTGTTTATTATAAATGTATTCTTGTATTTAAAAAGAACATAGCTAAAATATGTAATGTTAATTCAAGATGTAGATCTAGGTCCCGAGCTACATGCTAGGAATTGGGATAAATAGTGTAAATATATAAATATTGATTGAGGCAATTTGGTTATCAACTATAATTATTTTAATTTACATTCCATTGTTCATTCAATGCTTCTTACACACTCTTACACAACCAAGCTCCTCAATTACCTTGGCTTTTCTATAATATTTCATTCTCTTTCATTAGTTTTATGATTTAATTAGTGAATGTAAAAGTGGTGGTGGTCAAATATATTCTACATTATCTAATGGATGTGTTCAAATTATTTTCCGCGACACCCGTTTTCCCTTTAAATTAATATTATAATTTATAAGAGAATACCTTATTAGAATCTGCAATAAAATTGTGTTTAATTTTTCTTTAGATTTTTCCTGAATATAAGAATTCTAAATCTTCTTAACAATCTTAGTACTTTACTATCAATTATCTTTTTCCTATCGTATATATTAGATAAAGTAGATTAACGACTTGATGCTTATCATCATAGCTTTGTGATGTCTTATTGATGCGTTAAATTTCAATTATATTTTTCTAAAAGGAATACGATATATTTGTAGTTCTGAGCAGCGAAATGAACGCTTTCGTGTGCGATTTTGATCACCTTTGACGGCCATCGCCGCCGAATCGGTGTGTGGAAACCTTAACGTTAATAGCAGCTTTAGTGTGGACATCATTTTAAACACAAATAGTGTAATCTTTTTCTCTATTTAAGGTATTTAAATAGAAATTTCTAAACCGACTGATTATATCAGCACACGACTTATAAACAAACATAAACTTCTATAACAGACAACCTCCAACCATTAATTCCTCATTGTAAAGGGTGAAACCCACATTTTCACCAATGATAGCATTTCCAATCATGCCGGGAATTGAACCCGGGACCCTTAGCTTAGTAGACAGACACTCTACCGACTTAGGCCTAGAAAGGTGTCGTAGCCCAAATTATTGTAGCTAGTATATTATTCTAAAAGTGTCAACATATTAATAGCTTGGTAAATAAACAATTCAGGAGTTCAGGATTCAAACCACGTGACCTCTTTATCAATCATGACTAAGATTTTTTTCCTATGCACCACGTCTTACTACCCACCTGAGATATCCGCACGTTTACACTAATGGGGTAGAGGGGAGGAAATAATTTAAATAAATGAATCGGCATTTGCGTGGAAGTAAAGTGGAAAACCATATAGGAAAACACATTCTCAGTGTATCCGCTGGAATTTGAACCCCGACCTCCTTGGCAGCAGAACAACAGACTAGATGACTTTACGTCTGGTCCACGAGCCCATCAATACGAGTTATGGAAAATTTAAGGAGCAGGATTCGGAAGGTGAATTTCAAGGTAATCCTGAAAGTAGAATGATAAACGATATTTTGGAACAAAAATCTCTAGTGCATCTGGTAAAGACCGGTCCACGGCCATTAGGCTAAGAGTCAGACGTGATGACCACACACCTAGCCATGCCAGTAGAACCCACTCGAGGAAGGCAAGCAACCTTCATTAGTAAAATAAAAAAAAGGTCGTGTTGCGATATTGAATTGACGCGGAATAGACCGCCCAGACAATGGCGACAGTCTCGAACAGCCGCTGTGGCTGTGACGTCACCAGAATGTTAATAGGACATCAGTGGTGGCCCTAGACACATCCGGGATTCCAACCTTTCGCTATGGGTGGCTTATTATTAGCGCTCCCCCTTTTCCCATAGCCAGCAACAACGGCTGAACTGCGGTATATCACTGGACCACTTTGTTCTGTATACAAAAAGAACAAAAACTGGTTCAGACCCTTTTTGAAGGAGGACCAGACCGTGAGAAATACTTGCTTAAGTTGGAGTGCTAGTGAGAGCGAGTTTAGTGCATTAATTTTGCAGTTTTTATAGCACAAACATTTTTTGGCCAAAATAAATCAAATATTTCTTCTATAGAATCATAGAGTTTAGTTTTCTGCACATGCTAATCTCAACAGTTGTTGAATATCTGTCATGAGCATGGCAGCTATTCAACAACTGTTGAGATTAACATGTGCAGAAAACAAAACTCTATGTCTCTATAGAAGAAATATTTGATTTATTTTGGCCAAAAAATGTTTGTGCTATAAAAACTGCAAAAATACTGCCCTAAACTCACGCTCACTAGCACTCCACCTTAAGAGTTAATAAGGGATATAAGTCACCAAGAGTCAAGGAAATTGTGCACGTTATAAATTGTCCATGGGCTGAATTGTGTTCCAAAAGAGTAAATATGATAAAATGACCCCCTCCAAGAAACCCTTCACATCTAACACACTGAATTATATCTACTTTGGATCTCAAGAACTCACTTAGGAGTAGGGGCGATATGCAACAACGTTAGTGAATGCTTAGTGGACCGATAGGGTAGTCCCGAGAACACTATCGCTCCACCTTTTAACCTATGCTGATAAGTCTTCCCAGGATTAAGACTTGTGTTACTCGTCCACTCAAAAACTTCCACGCGATAAAATAATAAGTACGTGAGTCCTTTTAACCCACTAGATAAGCAAAAAATTATTATCTTCTGTGAGGCAGAAAACGCCGGTCTGAAAGTTGGGTGGGAAAAGATAGAGAAATGAATCGTTTATACAAGGATAGCATGGTTAACAACATTCACCCTTAACACTACAGGTCAAAGCCAGCCATAACTTAACAAACATCTAGGACGCAAGGGTTTAAATCCCAGTTGGGGGCACTTGACGAGTTTTTCACTTGTTGTTTTGAAAAATATTAACGTCAAGATTAATAACTATACAGTTTATATAAACAAGTCGTACTTTACTCGACCCACTAAATGAATTCATATAATATGAAAATATCGCAACTAATTTGTTTGTGAAGTTAATTTACTACAAGTTACTATGGCATATAATATATATACAATAGTGAAAACTAACTACGAAGATTATCTTAAAAAATAGCATGCGTATTACCCGTATCGGTGAGCGCACGGAATAAACGTCGAGCTCGCTTGGCCCGGTTTCATGGTGACGGGAAGGCTTGAGCTCGATTCCCAGTTGGCTGTTCTGCGGGTGATTTTCCTAAAAAAGTTTTCCACTATCCCTCTACGCAAATTTGGGTAAATTTCCATTCGAGTCTATTTTCCTCATTCTTACCACAATAGTGCAATTAAATATGGATAGCCCGAACGAATATTAAAACGAGGTTCAAAATATAAATTTGTTTATTTCCTCTAAATCAGGAATTCTCAACCTTTCTAGGTTCGTGGCACCCTTGTGAAGAGGATTAGAATTTCTTGGCACCCTTGTAAGAATTTTCGCAAACCTTTTGTTTTTCACATTTAAAAAATATTTTGTATCCAAAGTAGGATATTTCAGAGTAGCATATTAACTAATTAATATTGTTTTAATTTTGTAACTAATTTAAATTAAAACAATCATTTTTACTCAATTACTGAGTATATTGAAATTATAAATAACCATAACACTGAATTAAATAAATAGATACTTCATCGGAAAATGTTTTAAAATTAGATGTAGTTAGAAGCTATATAAAATTTGATGCAAGGCCATGCTAAAGCTTAATATTCGAGAATATCAAAGAGGAGTCAAATAAATCTAGAGGTGACAAATTTATTTCAGGGTGACAAGGAGGATTTTTCCAAGGAGGGGAGGTGCCAATATGATTATATTTTACTAAAAGAATTCTACCAAAATCTTGTAATAGTTTTTGTGTTGAAAATGTGGGGAGTAGGCCTACGTAGCCCCACGGTACCACCGCCACTGGCTACACCTTACAGTTACAACACAAAAATTATGGTAGGATTCTGGGAGTAAAACATTTTGTATACAAATATTTTTTTACAGTAAAAAGTGATATTATTTTAACATTACATCTATTAAAAGTGACAAGTGAATAAATATAAAGACATAAATATATTAACATTGTTTGAGCATATGTGATAACTGTCAAATGTTGTCTTCCTATCTGCATCTGACGGTACGTGTGGATGCTAACCGCCTTTTGACTAGACAAAACAGGTTGGCAGCCGTGTTAATGGTAATTATGTCAAGAAGTAGAATTTTTCTGGAAATTTGATACCCATTCGAGTTTAGGAAAAGCATAGTCTAGTTTGATCACACCTTTGAATAAAGGTTCTTCATATTCTCAATTTCTAACTGACAGAACAATTCAAGCACTTTTCCCGGTTTTGCCGATCAGTGGCCTGTTCTAACCATTTGACTTAATCTCAGAACTGTAATACTTCCAGTAAAACGTGGTCGAAAATTAGCAAATTATTTACCTTTAAATACAAATGTTTAAAGCTATAAAACAAAAAATGTAAGGTTTTTGGTGCCAAATAGATAGATATGTTAAGGTGCGGATGTAGGGAACGCAAGAAAATACCAGTGCTTTTCCAGTTTTTATAACAAAACTTTTTTTGGTCAACATAATAGTTAAAATAAAATATTGCTTCAGTACAAATATAGGGATTAACTTACTTCAAATGGTGACCTAAACAGTTGTTCAATATCTGTCATGACTCATGAGTATAGCGGCATTAGATGACAAACTTTTTAAATGAAAAGAAAAAGTTGTCATTAAATGCCAGAGCCCCCTTGACAGATATTTAAGAACTGTTGATATCACCACGTGTAGAAAATTAAATTTCATATCTGTATTGAAGCAAAACTTTATTTAGTTTGAACAAAAAATGTTTTTATATAAAGACTGCGAAAACACCAACCTTTTCTCGCGTTCCCTCGTCTTCATTTTGGTGTGAAACATATTTTGAAATAATAAACTACGTTGAATTTCTGGACGTCTGCAACGTGTCTCGGCGTTATCCTTAATATTGTCTGGTTTATTTTAAGCTTTTGGGATTATTTATCAAATACCTACCTATCTTTGAAACAAAATTAAAAAATACCCCACCATTTAAAGTTTTCTAATACTTGAAAAATAATGTGAGATATTGATGATCGCCGGAATTTTCCCCTCTCTCCTTGAAACCAACACATCATGTAGAGGGGTAGATGGAGGAGTGGCCCCACCTGCTCGTCAAAAGGTCCAGGCATGCCACTGAAAATTATCTCCACCCCCCTCCTCCCACCCATTTTGCCTTCACTAGGTCAACCCTCTCCCTCGCTCATTTATCACCGTGCCTTGGAATGGGCTATAATCACGCTAGTCTATAGACCCAGAGTCTTGGAACAAGGTCTAGCAGCCCTACCTAGACAGACCTTTAATGGGGGATTAGAAGGGGAAAGCGATGTTTGGCCCGCGGGCAGCGTGCTGCCCTCAAGACTGGTGTCTTCTCCTGACTCAGGAATAAAACTGCGCATGTATAGTCGGATTACCATAAGAAGAGGCTTGTATGGCGTTTCAAAACGTTACCATAGTGAAATCGTGGCAAAAAAAATAGTCAAAAAATAGTTTGGCTCTCAAAATGTTTTAATCACATAGGCGGTAACGCGGACTGAACGCCAAGCTCGTCTAGTCAGGTTTGCTGGTGACGAGAAGACGTAGAGGTTTGAATCCCAGCCGGGTGTACTGATGATGTTTCATCTCTGAATAATTTCCCTCTATTTTCTTGCACGTAGCATGTATACATTTCCTCTGCCTTTCTCATCCCTAAGCCATTAGTGTAAATATGTAAAGCCCAAACGGGCCCTTTAAACTCCTCGGGAGAACTTTATGAAAACCATATATAACAAGTTTTAGCCCAATCGGAAAGTTGGTTTCAGCTCTAGCCTGAGATACAGGCAGATGTACAGAACGGCATCCCTAAAACAACTGTCGGGTTAAAGGGGTCATGAAACGTCAACGTATTATATTAACATCTCGATTTTGATTATTTTTTTTACAATCACAATATTTTAACTCTTCTAACGGCTGCGAGATAAAAATATAATAACGGATTTATACATTTAATTATTTGTTGTTTTCAACTGAAGATCCTTTTATTTAAATTAACCAAGTTCTCCAAACTGGGCGCACTACAAAAAAACACAGTAATACAAAACAAAAGTATCTTTACTTAAAGAAAAACTTTTTGCTTTAAACTGTTTTGTAATGGCTTAAAACATGTTTTTCCAAAAGAGCTTTTGTTGCAGACCGAAAAAGCACAGCGTAACAAAGCATTGGAGGGAATGGAGACGGCAGTGTTCCAGTTGCTGTACAATGTCTTACGAGGACGTTGCTGTGGTTATGTGACTCGGAACAAATCCCGAGAGAAGTTGTTGGGTGCAACCATTTCAATTTCTATTTCCTGCCAAAGTGTGTCCAATATATCTATGTTATGGTCTCTCGCTGTGTAATCATACAGAGGGGGTCTAGCTGGCACTAACACGATCAGCTTATCAGCGTCTAACTCTATAACAATATATTGCTATACTGGGCGTGCACCGTGCATGTACTGTGACCGAGCTTGATGGGATGGTTGGCGCATGCGCAAATAGAAATGTTTTACCTCGTACAATCGCCCTGTGTTTCGGCTTCAGGCATGACTACTTGAGCTTTGTTATGTTTTAAGCGATTTTG
>CABFOV010000836.1:129359-153273 GCA_902141375.1 Timema poppense | reverse complement strand
AGTGGTAAGAGCATTGGCGTACTAAGTCGAAGGTCCCGGGTTCGATTCTCGTGTCCAGGTGTCATTTTTCAATTTTCAGAATATGATACCTACCTTCCTGTATTCACAAAATTACATGCCGATTTAAGTTTCAAAAAGTGTTTAGGAGTTTTAGCAGCTACTCACCACTTCACGGGACTTAGTGAGAAGGGTGCGCTTGCTTTGGATGGCACGAAGCTTTAAATTCAGAAACCACAGACGATAAATAAAGTTTAAGCATTGAGCCTATTTCTGTTGTGGAAAGTAAAACAAACTATTAGTGGGGGTGTAGAAAATTAATTGTAGTTTTCTGAAGAGATAGTAGACATAAAGCTCATTAAGTTTATATAATATAATCTTGTGAATATGCCCCACAAAATTTCACAGAGAGTTCGTTAAAGATCCGCCATTACAGAATATTTTGCCGAACCCACCGAATGATTTCGCGAACCCCCTAGGGTAACATGAACCACAGTTTGGGAACCAATGCTCTAGTGGAGTAGGGGTGAGGAAGGAGATATTTTAGAGGTTGTTTACCCGAATTTGTGTAAAAGGAGAGTGGGAAACCATCTAGGAAAAAAAACCTGTATCAATAGACCTAACCAGGATTTGAACCTCAACTTCTCTGTCTTCAGCAGGCCAATCTAACACGAGAGTGACGCCTTAGACCATTCGGCCACTGAAGTGGGTTCCCTTACCTGCCCTATAGATCGCGCTATTAACTACCCTTGTTTTAAACATAGTTAACCAAAATCAAGTGTGTGTTGATTAAAACATATATTTAAGTAAAATATTACTTCGAAAAGTAGTCACTAATCAAATATAGGTTGAACCAGCTAGGTAGGTGTGGTTACACCTGGATTATTCTGATGTTAGACTAATTAAGTAGTGGTACCGAAAACACTATCATCAATAATTATATAGTTTGTATAAATCTTATTTTACTAAATTTGGTCAAATAAATTAAAGAAATCATAAACATGATTTATGAATTTTTGACAGCGCAACCCGATACATGTAGTGTTGTAAAAGATAAATTTGTTGCATCTTGTGTAATACTTTATTTTTTTAAATCCTATTCTACTATCGTATTTTACTCTTTTGCGTCACGATTGATATAAAAGTCCGCTAAAATAAAATATAATATACTCGTTTTCAAGGTGTGTGTTGTCTATGTGAGCGTATGACATGTGTGTTCATCTACTTTCTTGTTTACAGCGTACAAACAAGGAGTTAGCATTGAGAAACAATGGCTTATCTTGTGTTAGAAAACTAAATAGTGTGTTAATTGAACAAACACCTTTAATATGCCGTGCTTATAACTGATATTACATCAAGCTTCTGAGTACGAAAACGTAAGTTAATAATTGCACACTGTCACAAAATATAACATTTTTCTTCTTTTTTTACTTTTCTCGACCGCTCGTAGAGAAAGTATTGTGATCGTCAAAACAAATTGAATTTGAGATTTTTATAAATTTCGACGTTTAATAACTCATTGAAACAAAATAAAAAAAGTTGTTTACGCCACGTCGTCTGTCTGTACGTCGGGCTATTTTACCGATTGGGCTAAAACTTATTATCGGGGCTTTTCATAGGGTTTCCCCGAGGGTTTTTTTAAATTACATATATAACCCCAAATTTAAGGGTAGTTTTCTGAAGACCAAAAAAGAGCAAAAATCAATTTTCTCGAAATTAAACTAAGGATTTTGATTGAATTGTATAACTAAACACGATTTATTATTATAAACATGATAGCAATGAGCATTTTTTCATTCAAATGAATTTAGGGGTAGTTTACATTGGGGAAATTTTCCAATTTTCATCATTTCTCCGCAACTATTTGAGATACGAAATAGCTTATCATTGTAAAGTTTATTATTATTATTGTTATTATTATTATTATCACCGCGTCTTACTACCCGTTCGGGTTGTACGCACTTACGCTAATGTGTAATGGTAGGGTGATTGTGAGATGAAATGGAGGACCTACAGTTTAACGTGGGATCCGAACCACGGTGGAGGCCTGGCATTCCCCACATTCACAAGATGTCTTGTCAGAGGTGAAGGAAGGGTTTGGTAATCAGATGAATCTGTGCCGGGACCGAGGATTGAACCCCGGACCCCCAGGACCGAAGTCTGACACCTTACCCCTAGACCACCAGGTCACCTTTATGACTAAGGCCAGTGTATAAATAAAACATAGAAATTGTCTTTAATTTTAAATAAATTCCCCTAAACTGACTATTTAGATTTATTAATTAGGATAATTCGTTGATATTTATAGTGTTGTAAGTTAATTTAGCCTTTAAATAATAATAATAAAAACAACCAAACCCACTTCGGTGGCCTTAGCGTCTAAGGTGTTTTACCTCTTACAATAGTCTACACTGCCTAATAATATGGGGGGATCGGGATTCAAATCCCGGTAGGATGTAATGAGAGTGGTGTTTTCTAAATGGTTTTCCTCTCTCTCTCTCTCTCTTTCTCTCTCTCCACGCAAATGTGGGTACAGTTCCTCTAAATTTAACCTCATTCATCTCTAACACATTATCGTAACAAGCAGGCCTACACATGCGTAAAAACCGAACTGGTAGTAGGACGCTGTGATAATAAGAAGAAAATAAACAATAATAATTAAGAATGGATTCATAAAAAATAATACTGAGAGAAATAATATGTATCTGCACTGGTGGACAGGCGTCAGCCTCGTCTTGTCTGGTCTGTCGGTGTTAGTGAGGTTTAGTTTCTAATTGCTGCAGGGTGCATTAAGGTGTATTTAACTAAATGATTTCCCCACTAATCTTCCTCGAAAAACAAGGTGATGCAGAGAGTACAAGAGTGATATTTACAATGCTTATCATTATTATTTTTTTATCATTATTATATCTAATTATTAAATACCTATACAGATTATTTTTTAAGCCATTTATACTAAAAAAAACTTGTTCGCCTTAAACAATAAATGAACTCTGATTTTTTTACTCAACATCCTAATACCGATCTGTACTAGTCACATACTAATGGAGTGGAATGAGAAAAAATAGGATTTAAAGAAATTGTACCCGCATTTACATGGAGGGAGAGTGGGAAACTGTTTAGGAAAAAACCGCCTCACTACACTTAGCCATCATTATAACCCAGACCTCATTACAATCAAAACCATTTAGTACAAGTATAACACCTTTTTATGTCGTGCCTACCTTTGCGGGTGTTTTTTGTTTAGCTTGTGTTTTAACTAAAGTTATTTTGATAGGCGTATATCTATAATCTATTACGCAAGACAAATTGTTTGACAATATACAAATTATATTTGCTTTAAGTGCCAAGTGTTTGACAATGAGAATCATCTAGGTCTATGTACCTTCTTTGTGCATATAGTTGTGTACACTTTTCGATTTCCTTAAACAAACAACCATTTTAATGTGAATTTACTAGTTTTTATGTAACTTCATAATCTTTATTAGCACACTTTTTTTTTATTTGCTACTAGAACCATTAACCATTTGCAAATCACGATTCCACACAACAAACATAACATTTTCCCTGCATGACGCACAAAAAAACCCATTTTAAAACCTTTCTAACGGCCACGCATGCGAGAATTAAATAGTCTTTCACTTGATACGTCCCTAAAACGCTGTTTCCATACGAGTGCAGACATTCTACAAACAAAAGAGGAAAACACGTCATTTAACACGTCAAACTATAGACCCAACTTTAAAAAAAACTCGCACAAACAATTGCCAGAACAACCCTTCCTATTTGATTGCTTACAAACAAAATTAAAGAAGGTAAAATGGCGGGAGTAAACGTGAGCAAGGGGTGTGAAGGGGTTGAAAGGGGAGAGGGAAGTGTTTCACGTGTGCTGTTTATATAGCCCCTACCCTCCTATTTGTACAGAAAACAAAATCCTTGGCAGTATTAGAGATACTTAAGATTCCCTCTCCACGTCCTATTCTGTTAATTTAGATAGTTAAAAATAGTTTATAGTTGAGTACTTGCACTAAAACCCTAAAAGTTAAAAAAAAAAAAATATGTAAGAAGTGTTTTGCATAGCTGGTGGGTACACCACGGCATCCTGGTGTTCTCTTATCGTTGAACACGACTGTACGGCCGGTTAAGTGAGGTTGTGGCACGCAACCCTTCGTTGTTCAAGTACCACTTGGCTCACTAGCGCTCACGCACAACGCTGCGGCCGAGCGCGCAGTCACAGATAAAAGTGCTACTTCACACATCACGCAAAATATAATTCACAAGCGGACAATATTGCCCCTCACTTCTCCCCTTCCCGTCTTTTTCAATTTTTTTTTACACTGTCGTACACTGATTTTATTTCAAAGAGTTAAGATGTAAAAAAAAAAAATGAATAATTGTATGATTGCATGGTGGAACTTTACTTGTTGGATATTTACTATGTCAATTTGATATATTTTTAGAGTTAAAATAAAATATATTTAAAAGTTATTTCACTGGCATATATATATATATATATATATTATATATAAAATGAGCTTTATTACTTAACTTTTTCATATCTATACGAAATATAGAAAAATTGTTGTAAATAATTAAAAATTTACTGCTGACCATCAAGTTGAGTTTGGAATTGAGAAAGAAATTGATGAAATTTGGAGCATTGCGTTGTATGGAGTAGAATATTGGACCCTCAGGAATATGGAAAAGAAATAATTGGAGAGTTTTGAAATGTGGTGTTGGAGAAGACTTGAAAGAAGAAAATTGTGGAATCTGAAGGTAGAGGACAGGGTGCATTGGCGGGATAAGTTCACTGACAAAAGAAATAGACCTGTCGTAAGATAGAAACCTAATATTAATAATACATTAAAAAAACAATTACTTAATTATAATATTGAGAAAGTTATGGGAAAGGTAACATTTAGAGGAAATGTAGCCTTCGTTTATCCTCAAAGGTAGTAAGCTAACCTTGTTTGGTTCCTATTATGTAATAGCTTGTAATATTGGGCCATAGTATAATCCAGCAAGGTAAGATTGCGACCTTTCAGTATAAACACAGTGTATCTAAATTGTCGTGTAGGAAGAGTAAGAAAAAATTTATGAAAAAAAACCCATTACTTACATGCGGTTGGGATTTGAATCCCGATCTCCCGTGTCATCACCAAACCAAACTCGACGAGCTTGACGTTTAATACACTTGTCCACCAATACAGGTCCCAAAGTTTGTTTGATATTGTGTTTTTTATGTGCCCTGAACCTTATAAAGATTTTTTTTTAGCAATTCGACATGTATTTTGTCTGAATAAAAAGTATATTTGTGTGTATAATGCTGCAGAGACCTAAGGATTGTGTGGAGTTTATTTTAATCTTTCAAATATTTATTATTTAAATAAATGGTATGCTGCACCTAATATAATTTTTAGTTCCTTTACCTAAAAATTGCTATATTTACTTGAAACATATAAGATATGTAAAACTAAAATAATAATAATAATAATATAGATTTTTGCAGAAACAATGGAAAAAATATCATCCCATTCTACACACAAGCATCGATGAAATAATAGAGGTCCACACTAGCCAGAGAAACAAATAGAGAAGAGGGACAGTTTTGTTCACCAAAGAGAATAGCAGTCAATTATTATTATTATTATTATTATTATTATTAGCACCGCGTCTTACTACCCGTTCGGGTTGTACGCACTTACGCTAATGTGTAGTGGTAGGGTGATTGTGAGATGAAATGGAGTACCTACAGTTTAACGTGGAATCCGAACCACGGTGGAGGCCTGGCATTCCCCACATTCACAAGATGTATTTTCAGAGGTGAGGGAAGGGTGTGGCAATCAGATAAATCTGTGCCGGGACCGAGGATTGAACCCTGGACCCCCAGCACTAAAGTCCGACACCTTACCCCTAGACCACCAAGTCACCGGCAGTCAATTCACCTTTTAAAAGACAATCATTTGAAAAGTAATATATTTGCTTTTAGCTCAGAAACTAGTGGTTTTTTTAATAGATCTTACAAATAAATGTGTTTTTTTAATTTCAATAGCTAACATCTTTTCAATGATAAGTTATTTCATGTCTTAAGGTAGTGAAAAGATATGATCAAAGTTGGAGATATCCTCTAATGTAAATTACCCTCTATTACGTCATTTTCCCGGAAAAATGAGATAAGCTTTTTATTTATTTTTTGTAAACAGTGCCTAGATATGAATTTTAATCAAAATCACTAAAGCCGACTTTGAAAAATTGATCTTTTTTTCAGCCTCAAGTAAACTACCCTTAATTTTAGGGTTGGATATCCACTTCCGAAAATCCCTTTGGGGAACCATATACAAATCCTAGATACCAAGTTTAAGCCATATTGGTAAAATTGTTTCTGCTTTAGATCAAGATAGAGACACAGACAGACGGCACCGCAAAAAACACAAAAAAAACAACATTTTTTTCAGTTTCAGGGGTTATTAAACGTTAATACCGATCAAAATCTCAAATTCTGTTGGTTTTTTTACAATCACAATGATTTTTTTCTCTGTGAGATCGAGAGAAAGTAAAAAATTTATGAAAAATGTTCTGCTTAATGTGGAGCAACTAATTACAATACAATAAACTTATAAACAAAAATATACTCTAATCTTTCTTAAACTATTGTATTTGTATTAATAATATCTCTTCTAACCAAAACAAAAAAATTAAAAATACTGAGAGTGCTAAATTTGTGTAGGCTAAGTTAAGTTTTGTTGGTTCATGGAGTCAAAATAAGTGCTGCTAAGGGATTAGTGGGACCAAATTCTTATTTCACGCTTATTAACAATAATTATAAACACACCAACTGGGATTCGTGATCGTCTTTTGAGAGATTTATGACCGAAGACGCCACAAACCTGGACTCCTCACTGGTGGAATATTGAAATTCTAAGTTGAAGGTCTTGGCTTCGATTTCCATGTTCTGGTGTAATTTTTTAGACGTATTTGAAAGAATATTTGTGAATGGTGGCTATCCGTTCAAAATGTTAATTAGTGACCTGGCGGTCTAGGGGTAAGGTGTCGGACTTCTATGCTGGCGTCCGGGGTTCAATCCTCGGTCCCGGCATAGATTTATCTGATTACCAAACCCTTCCTTCACCTCTGACAAGATATCTTGTGAATGTGGGGAATGCCAGGCCTCCAACGTGGTTCGGATTCCATGTTAAACTTTAGGTCCTCCATTTCATCTCACAATCACCCTACCATTACACATTAGCGTAAGTGCGTATAACCCGAACGGGTAGTAAGACGCAGTGCTAGTAATAATAATAATAATAATAATAATAATAATAATAATAATAATAAAATGTTAATTTCAACATATTGTGTAAATCTAGTGACTAAAAGTATTGAGTTAAATAATATTAGTGCTTAAAGTGTTTCTTTATATGTAGCAAGCATATCGCTTTAGAACGCAAACTAACCAGTTCTGGTAATTTACATTAAAATAAACCATCATGTGAACAATAAATAATTACTCACAGTAATGAATGACCTTAATGTATTTAGGGTTCAGTCTGAAATGAACTTTCCAAAGGTATATTTTTAAACGAAAACACCAAAAATGAAATACCAATTTAACATGATTGTAAATTCGATAGCTAGCCCAAATATTTGTATGTAATATTGTTAACAAACTTGTTTTTACTTTTGACTCATATTGTTCAATATATGAATAACTATGTTGAACACATTAATTTTAATTGAGTGAGCCTGTTTTGTAAGTGCTACACCTAAAAATGGAAGTCTCATTTGGTTATAAGAAGAATAAAAATTTAATTCAATATGAGTATGCAAATTTCAACAGATATGTGTAAATTTAGCTTAATAATACTCCTTTGAATCCGAGGATATTTATAAGTGGACCTAAATAAATACTGATTATTGAATACAATTGAAAAAATGTTAACGATTTTGGTGTTTGAAATGGGTAAAATAAATGGACAAAAAAAAGTTGTTATAGATTTATAAAAAGCTTACAAAATAGTTAAGTCATTTAAAAATTGATTTATAACTTATTCTTTATATCTATCCATAAGATACAACTATACCTATATTTACGTGGGTAACTTATCACTAATAATATAAAAATTATAATTGTACAAATAGATTTCTCATGTCCACGAGTCGAGTGAAAAGATAAATAAACAATAAAAATATGAGTTAAATTGTTTATCTGAAAACTCATTAACAAAAGATAATGAATACATCCACACATACACCCTACTTCTATTCCAATGCCTGCTGTGTGTTCAGTATATACGAGTACATTTAATTTGCAGCCAGTTTTTTTTTAACTCAACTAATAATCTCCATTGTACTTTATTAAAAAAAAAAGTAGTAGACTGACATTGGGTGGGGTAAGGGCGGGAGTGTTAGACAAGCTATCCTTAGAGTTCAAATATAAATCTAAAAGAATGTTTAAGGGACAGTGGAAAAATCAATACTAAAACTAATGTAGCTATACGAGGAAGGGTCTAAAAAGGAAGGGGGTGTTGTTTTTTTTTAAATTAATTAACTTTCGTTAGATAAAAAAAATGTATACGCGCCCTTCATATAGGCTTATAAGACCTTTTACTACCATTGTATCTCTTTCGTGCTTTCTTTTCATAATTAATAACATTTTCTCTCACTCTTAATATTTTTTTTTCCTTTAAGATTTTTTTCTTAAAACAATATTTTTTGCAACATTAAAAATCCGCTAGATCATTTTTTATTTTTTTCCCATTCCTAGATTAAATCACATAGCGGTCCTTTTCATTTCCCCCTTGTATCTTAGCAAAGAAATATTCATTATTTATTTTTACCCCTTTACGAAAGGATTATATAAAGAACAACTTCAAACCATTTTACCAAATATTTAAGAAAATCATCAAAATGTTTATGAAAAGAATGTAAAATAATAATAATAATAAATACTTTTGTTTGTGAATAAGCCCTCGTTATGAAATAGATTAATTTTACTTACACCCGCTTTGGTGACCACATAGTTTAAGGCATCGCTCTCACAATAAATGGACTGCCGATGACAGGGAGATTGGCTTTCGAATACCTATCATGTGAACTAAGGTTTATTTCCAAAATTTCTTTTCACTCACGCTCTACACAAATGAGGGTACACTTCTCTAAATTAAACCCTCCTCATGCCTAACAGATTAATAGTAAGAAGCAGTGCTAAAATAATATTTATATTTTTTTAAATTAAAATATATATATTATTTTAGCAATCATTTTAGAATTTTTAAATTTTAAATAATATATCATTTTAGCATTGCCTCTTACTGCGCTTTTGGATAGTACGTATATGTAGGCCTACTACTTGCGCTATAACATTTAATGTGTAGAATCAAGCGAGATCATAAACTATGATTTTTTATAAGAATAAACATATCCGACAAATAGAAAATGCTACTATATATACTTTCAAGGAGTCATAAGCCAAGTCCTTTGATCTGCACCTGTAAATTGTTATATATATATATGTTATCAATACCTATAAAATAACACTAATAATTTAGTAAAATGTTATCAATGAGGACCAAAAAAGTTTATATTTTTTAAATGATACTCCAAATGTTCAATTCTAATAAAATAAATAAAATATTAGCAAATCTAAATGTATTTAGAAAATGTGTTTATCCAAGTGGATAGTAAAATTTAAATACAAAAACAACCATTAAAGTAGAGGTATAGTTTTTAGCTTGTTTAGTGTTTTTATAGTAGCTAACTTTGCTCTATTTAGATAAAGAAATTTAACATACAAAACTGAAAATAGTACGTTTCACAGTGTGCTCTATATTTTGCAAAGAAAAATTTTAATATCAAATATATTTAATTTTATAAGAATCATAAAAAAATATTAAATTTGCACTTTCATGTTAGTTCCGTGCTGTCTATGGCTATTTTTTCATATATTATTGTTAGAGTTGCCTTTTTATTGAAATACACAGACGAATAATATTGTATTTTAAGTACTTTATCAAATCAGGTAAGATTGGCTAGTTTTGAATGTCCTTAGACACAATATTTTTACTCTTTCTCCAATATAAATAATAATACAATGGATTTTATTTTTCAACTTTTACCCAATCAACGTTTGATATTTAACGGCCTACAGCTCTATTTAACTTTTGTTCAAACGTTTCTCCATAATATTATTTTAAAATCTTTAAGAACTGAGATTCCCATCTGCCCTTTTCAAAAAAAAATCGGTAGATAGTTATCTAGTATTCAATGATAAAGAAAACTTAACCATCCACAGGAAATATTTTTTCTTAGAAAATATAATCAAAAACTATCTTGCTAAAATTATATAAAATTATCTAAGAAAATGTATTTTGAATTCAACCACAATAATAGCCCATACATACACATACACGTTCAATCCAATTTTCATATAAATACATCTAGGAAGGTCTGATTTTACGTATTCATACGTCAAGATATGTGATCAGCAACTTTATAGTGTGATATGTACGAGTATTTAATATTTACCAGAAAACACTATATTTTATTTTATTAAAGGCTCTTCCTATGAAAATTGGACTCTACATGAAACAATTTTCTTAAACTCCACCTTCATGACAATCCATTTAAATCGTTATGAGATTCAAGCCTAATTTAAAATAACTACAACTGATCCTTTAAATTTAAACATTACCTTTAAAAGGTCACGCATGTAAAAAGTACAATAACCACTCATAGCAGTGTGTTTCTAAATAGTAATAAAAGTTTTATAAACACATTGTGGTGTTTTCATCTCAAGCATTTCAATTTGCCGCAACGTGAAAAGATTGGTATTTTTTACCATAGTATAAATTTAAACAAAATTTTTATTGGGTGGAAATCACCAAAATGGTGCGCTTAACGTCTATAATCAAGGGCTATCTCAACAAAAATATTACACTTATAGAAACAAAAGACAATCTAAATATTAATACCCTATGAAAGTAGTGCATGCTTTTATAATTTATATTTCCACTCCACCTTTATTCTCCCCCTCCCCCCCTCTCTTTCTTTCGAAACCAACTGTTTTAAAATGCAAAGTAACACATATCCCACCTTGATTTTCTATATTCAAATTGCATCAAAGTCGTTAGTTCGCAAGAGGACCAATAGGAAACCAGAAACTATCATGCGTGTTTGAACGAAACCTGTAATTATTTGTTCACTTCTTCAATGAATGAAGGGGAAAGAGGGGTAATAGTGGGCATGGCCTGGATTCAATATTAAAATAAATTTCTATTTAAATTGGAAGAGTGGTGGGAGAGTAGAGAGAGAGAGAGAAAAAAAAAACATGTGTATAATATTAAAATGGGTGGAGTCAATTCTACCCAAGGAATAGATTATATTATTTAGTTTTTAGAGTGGTATTTCGAATGGAACCAACCAGCTGCTAGAGTAGTCACTTTTGAACAAAATAAACCACTAACTGGCACACTTCAATAGTGACGACTCAGAGGGGCTATAACTTAAGAACCGACTGTCACAAAAGTCTGCACACATAATGTTGAGGTGAGTGAAACAAATTTCGATAGCAATTATTACTTTTTTTTTTAGCACCGCATCTTTATACCGGTTTGGGTATTATTATTATTATTATTATTATTAGCAACGCGTCTTACAACCCGTTCGGGTTATACGCACTTACGCTAATGTGTAATGGTGGGGTGATTATGAGATGAAATGGAGGACCTACAGTTTAACGTGCCTGGCATTCCCCACATTCACAAGATGTCTTGTCAGAGGTGAATGAAGGGTTTGGTAATCAGATAAATCCGTGCCGGGACCGAGGATTTAACCCCGGACCCCCAGCTCAGAAGTCTGACACCTTAACCCCAAGCCACCAGGTCACCCTTGTTTGGGTTATACGCATGTCCCATCTCTACTAGTTACCCTAATGTGCTAGGAATGAGAAAGTTTTAATTTTAGAGTAAGTGTACCCGCATTTGCGTACATTTAAGAAACGTTCCTCTTAGTACACCCGACCGGTATTTTAAAGCAGATCTCTCCGCCATCGGCAGACAAGTCTATTAAGAGAGTGATGCCTCACAACATGTGGCCACCGAAGCGTGCTATTACTTTTTAATTTTTTGTTCTTTACACCACTTCTTACTACCTGGTCAAGCTATAGGCATTTTATCTAGCCCAGCGTGAAAGATAAAGTAAGTTTAGAGGAAATGTACCGACATTTAGGGGAGGGAGAGTGACAAATCATTTAGAGTAAGACACCTTCAGTACAACTGGTTAGAATTCATACTATTAACCTTCTCGTTACCGACGAACCAGATTATATGAACCTGACACCGCATGTCCACCAATGCAGGTAAATTTATTCTACAAAAAAGACAAAGGGAATAACATCTCCAAGGTGTTGGTTGCAATGGGGAATGAGGAAATTACTGATAAAACGAGATATTATATTACAGTTTTAATACGAAAACCTAGCTGAATTTATTTCGTCATTAACCACGAGTAAAGGATTTATTTATTACCCTGTACTTATAGCTGTATGTATTAATTAGAAACGATATTTGTTGACAGTCCAATTTTTGTATCAAGGGCCTTATCTAACAGATAGGAAAGCTACCCGATCTACTTGTACTTATTAATACGCCGTGTATCGTTATTTTCAGCTGTCACTCTTGATGGATATTATCAACAACTCTAGAATAACACTAGTAATGTGGTAAAATATTATTAGTTTTGGCTGAAAAAGAATATGTTTGTATTTTTTTAAATTCCTTTCAAATTAAAATTGAATTGTATTTATATTGGCTCGAAAGAATTTTCTAGATATACTACTATAACGTTTTCAGCATTTATTTTTTATAGCATGTGCGATTTAATTTGGCATACTGCCTAGCTTACAAATCATTACTTTTGGTGAGTTTGAAACGAAAGAGGCTGGTCTATCCATCCATCTTGTTTGTTAACCCTACAATAGGATTCGTGCTCTACATAGTAGCTTTTTATTTATTTATTTTTTTTGCTTCTGTATTCAAACAAGAGTATGAGGGGTACATGTGTGCCATACACACCCTCCTCCAAACAGCAAAACCTTTTTTATATATATATTATTTACTTTTTCTTCTTACTGTACTGAACAATGAAAGGTGACGCTCCAAAAAACCGCTCTTCAAAAAAAAAAAAAATATAAAAAGAAGAGAATACATTATTTCTTTTCTGTATTATATTCAATCTAATATTATCTTTTATGTTTTCTATGCTGAATCATGATGCCAGTAATAATGCCACTGGGGCAGTGTGTGTATATATCGGTGTGGAAGGGTGGGGGGAAGCAGGGGAAATGTAGGGGGGCTTAGGGAGAGACGTGGATGATGATTTCGATGACGACGATCATTATCCTATAAACTTGGTATACAGTGGTGCACTCTGGGAGACGAGACATACTACAGTTAAAAGGATCTATATCCAAAGTAGCACAGAAATCAACAGCATGCGTTTTGAAGAGGTTAACAAATCTAAATACTTGGGAAATGTTCTTGCAGGTAGAAATTTAAAAAAATCAAGAGTAGGTCAAAGAACAGAGTTCAATCAGGCAATGCGTATTATTATTTAGTTTGTAAGTTGTTGCCATCTTGTCATCTGTCACGAAATATTAAGCTGAGAATATAGAAATTTATAATTCAATTCGTTGTGGAAATATTATTTTTTATACCGCATCCCACTTACCGTTCGGGTTATACGCTTAATGTACTAATTACTCTTAATGTGTTAGGAACTAAAAAGGTTGAATTTAGAGGAAATGTGCCCGGATTAGCGTGGCGGGAGAGTGGAAAACAATTTATGATAAACCACCCTCATTGCACCCGACTGGGATTGAACCCTGGTCTCCCCGTCATCGGCAGTCTATTCTATTGCGAGAGTGGGGGCCTTAGACCATGCGACCACCGGAGTGTGTCTAATATTTGATTTTTTTTTATGCTCGTGAGTCGCGGTCTCTCACTTTGTACCAAGAGACAAAGCTGATGGTTTTTGAGAACAAAGTACTGATAAAGATGTTTGGCCCTAAGAAGGGTAAACAAACAGGTGAATGAACAAAGTTACATAGTTACGAAATGCATGATCTGTGTGCATCCTCAGGATAATAAAGGCACGCAGGCTAAGGTGGGAGTGCTCATGTGGCACGTATGGATTAAGACAGGCGTGTACACAAAATTGTTGTTGGAAAACCTGAAGAAACTAAAGCCATTGGTAGACCATGGAATTTATGAGAGGATAGTGTGAACATAGATTTGAAGTAGGCTAGGTGTCAGGCTACTTCAAATATATTTTCACACTATCCTCTCTCTCTCTATATATATATATATAGCCTATGGAACCCGGGTTCGATTCCCGGCTGGAACCTTGGATATTTCCCCTAAAGATGAATCTCCCTAACGGTCACCGGGGCTTGGTTAATTAGGCTTAAGTTAGGCTTAAGTGTTTCCATTGTATATATAACTTGGTTAATTAGGCTTAAGTTAGGTTTAAGTGTTTCCATTATATATATATATATATACTGGCAATACTTATACCTAACTTAAGCCTAATTAACCACGTTATATATACAATGGAAAAACTTAAGCCTAATTAACCAAGTTCCGTTGACCATTGAGGGGGATTCATCTTTAGGGGAAATATCCAAGGTTCCAGCTGGGAGTCTAACCCGGGTTCCATAGGCTTGTAGCAATGTGCGCTGACCACGAGTCCGGTTAAGAAAGAAGTGAATGGTAATCTTACGTTATTGCGTCCATTGACCTTCGAGTTCTTTAAGGTGGGGATGTAGGGAACGCGAGTTAAGGGTAGTGTTTCTGCGGTTTTTATACAAGAACTTTTTTTTAGCCAAAATAAATAAAATATTGCTCCAGTATAAACACGGAACTTAAATTTCTTCGCATGCTTATTTAACAGTTGTTGAATATCTGTCATGAGCATAGCGGCATTAGATGACCAACTTTTCAGATATTCAAGAAATGTTAATATTACCATACGAAGAAAATTAAACTATATGTTTCTACTGGAGAATCATTTGATTCTTTTTATCAAAAAATGTTTTGTTATTTAAACTATAAAAAAAACTTACCTTTTCTCGCGTCCCATGCACTCGCACCATACTAGAGAGTTAGTTGTATCCAGAGTAGTTTAATAGCCTAGCCCAGTGGTTTTCAACCTGGGATGCTCGTACCTCTTGGGACTACGTGATGACATCTTAGGTGGTACGTAAATTAAAAAATATATATACAGGCCTACATATATATTTATTATATTCCTCATTTAAAACTTATTATTTAGTACACTATTTTGGATGTGATTTATTTACCTTATTTTAGATGTAGATTATAAAATAACTTGCATTATTTAGCAACAGCTTTGAGGGTACAAAGTTGAAGCGAAATTATATATGAAATATGCGAGAAATAAAAGGTTGAATACAACTTATTTGACTCACTCAGACCCCAACTGACCAATCACACATAGGTTCTGCCCCGCATGGGAAATATATGTTTATTGATACTCTAGCCATTGAGTGTCTTGACCCCAACTGACCAATCACACATAGGCTCTGCCCCGCATGGGAAATATATTTTTATTGATACCCAGCCAGTGAGTGTCTTAATTAGTTAGGAGGACATATTAATAGGTACAATTTAAACACGTTGTGCCTACGCTGGAAACACGCGATGCCATGGCTTAGGATGGCAATTTTATCATCGTATCTCCAAGGTAATGCAGGTACATTTCCATTGACAACCCTCCTTTTCTCCGATCCATAGATTGAGTCATTAAATATATCTTTGTATTAAAACGTATGAAAGAATAGTGATAGGTAGTAATGACAGCGCTTTCTGTGCCAACTTCCCGTTTAAATGTAAGACGAACGTGACATAAGCGTTTTATTTCAGAAGAGACAACCATCTAGCACAATAGCGGCAGTCTGAAAGATCGGGTGCACACGTTATTTCATGAGTGGTGAGGCTACCAGAAGGACTATTGAACTAACCAAAGTAATAGCCCCAATTTCGCTACCTCAATAGGGTCCGCGCTTGCGTGCATAAAAAAATATATATAAAATGCACTTCATAAAAAAAAAAGAGAGAGACACCCAAAATGAAAACAAGAATCATAAAACGAAAGAGGAACGATGAACAATTTCAAGACCTGAAATTACATATCGTTTTCTAGCTTTATTGTGTAGAATAGAGCATCGGAGGAAAGCCATCACCGATTTATAATAGGATCCTTACTCAAACTATTGTCGTAACTAAAAAATTGTTTAGAGAAAATAGAGGGTTTGAAGGGTCAAGGGGGTGCTATTAAAAATAAATTCGAAGGGAAGTCTGTCAAATGAGAGAAAAAGAATTATTTCCCTACAAAGAGTAAAATAAAAAAGACCGCAACTAAATATGTCAAAAGAAGCCGCTTCTTTCGTCTCAAACAATCAAACATTCCTATTTCGCTGTCAATTCGTTCCTATCTATCCCCCCCTCCTTCACCTTTATTTCGTCTGCATATAATTCGTTTGATTTTGTGATCAGTTCGTTTTATAGAGGATACAATGTTACCTAAGTTAAATACAACTGAGATGTTTTGTGAAGAAAAACTCTATGGAATTAAATACATACATGGGTGTAGGGCTAGAAACTGTCGACATGTGTAATTTAAATTAAGATTATAAAAAGGTGCATAGCAAAATGTGACATGCAAGTATTTTATATACTATATATTTATTTTTTACTTGAAGTATTTAACGTACACTTTTTGACCCGATTGATTATATCGGCACACGACTTATAAACTAACTTAAATATATCACAGACACAACAAACAACCAACCCCCTACGTACCTTGTTGGCACTGTACCAGTTGTACTTTAATCAGTTTTTAGTAAATGAACCACAAGATAAAGTAGGCCTCGAGGAGTTGTCATTGTCATTGAAACAATCCTACTAGGAAGATGTCAATTCCCCAATAGATCAAAGGAAACGCCTTAGGGTATCTAGCTACCTTAGAAGCTTTAGACAAATTAGAAACCCTGGATATATTTAGGAGATATAAGACTTTCGAAGAACGTTTCAATAAAGTACAAAAGTTTATTATGACTTACATTAGTCAGTTTGAAACAATACCACAGTTCATTCGAGTAACAAGGACAAGGATTTTTTCACTAAATATGGCATCTATTGAATCGCTAGCCAAATACTTTTTTTCTCATGACCAGATTAACTAGGCTCGGCTGCTTCCTTTATAGACGTGTTTCAACAATGCAAGATTCTGACTTTTTAAGGTAAAAAGTTAGACTTTAATTAAGCTCCTTGACGCCATTTTGTATTGTAAGCTAGATGCCATATTGGAATGTTGTAAAATCGCCAACCTATTTTTTCTTTTACTTTAAGGTATGTAAATTTATAATCAGATGAATGTTTGCTTTTAACAAACAATCTGCACGAAAAAACTTGGCTTACCACACTATAAGCCAAAACTCCTGTGTTCGATCCCTGTGTCCAGTTGCTATTTTTCAACTTATATTTAACATAATATTTTAGAAACTAATCTAAAAATAACCTTATTATAGTAAGGAAAGTAATTTAAAATATAAGTCTTTGACTTCATAACAACATGCATTGGTCTTGAGACATTGATCAATCTTTTCGATTAAGGAATTTTAATGTCGAAGCATGTAGAATATACTAAAACCCAGTCGGATATATAGCCACTGAATCCCAAAGCGCAAGGGAGTGTTATAAAAAACTTGAACTTAATTCAATATTTTACCATCACCGGATTTGTGGTGTAGTGGTCATTGCACCCGGCTTCGATTCCCGGCTGGTAGCTTGGATATTTTCTCGAAAGGGAACTACCCCAACGGTCATCATAGTTCGACTATTTATGATTAAGTTAGGTTTAAGTGTTTCCACTGGTTCCACAACCTCATAATCACCATCATTATTACCATTTCTCATTTCATCGGGACATGGAAAGAGCATCCGCAGAAAGGATGTAGTATTAGTACATTCGGGTGTCCCCTGGTTAACGGTACATTAGTACTGCCTAATCTTTCCACACACTGGGCTACGAGACAGGCAATATTATATATATAATATTGCCTGTCTCGTGCAAATATATATATATATTTTTTTTTGCACGTTTGGCCTATATATAATAAATAAAATATAAGACTCGAATTTAAAGGTAATGTTTGTAAATAATTAGATTATAAAAACAACAAATCTACAGAATAATAGGTTGTAAAAAGGAAGCTCAGTGAAGTAACATAAAATTACAATTTATAAATATATACTTAGAAAGGTTACACAGAAACTAATATAATAGATATAAGTTAATGTATTATAAGTTTATAATGAACCCGAAATGGGAAATGACGAAGATTGATAGAAATTATTGTTAAATTGATAGGTTGAAATATGTGGAAAAAATTATTAATTGTATAATAGAAGATTTTAAATATTAATTTGACATTTAATGTACAAAAGTGATAATAGAACTGATTAAAAAAATTACATGAAAACACATTCAAAGTTTGTATGATGAAAGAGGCTATACATAAAATGATGAATGTAAGTAAATATGTATTAGTTCAAATAGATAAGGCCTAGAATCGAACTAATTACAGTTGTCAATAAAAATGTATTAATAGTTTAGAAACACAAGTAATAATTATATGGTACAAATCTTTGGAGAAGTATGACATAATTATTTATTTTGCTCTATTTAAAATAAGTCCAATATGGAAATACGTGTATTAGGAATATTTGATAAGTAATATTTGATTATAAAAATTATATATTATATATACTTTTAATCGATTCTAGGCCTCATCTATATGAACTAATAAACATATACCTACATTCCCCATTTTATTTATAGCTTCTTTCACTATCCAAACTTAAAATGTGTTTTCATGTAATTTAAAAAGAATTTATAATCAGTTCTATTATCACTTGAGTACATTAAATGTCAACTTATCTTATATTATGCAATTAATAATTTGTTCACATACCTAAACCTATCAATTTACTAATAACTTCTATCATTCTTTGTCAATTGACATTTCAGGTTCATAATAAACTTATAATTTTGTTACATCAACTTAAATGCATTAGATTAGTTTGTTTATAACCTTTCAAATTATATTTATAAATTGTAATTGTATGTTACTTAATTGTTAATTACCTTTTTATAACCTATTATTCTGTAGATTTCTTATAAAAGTTATTAACATTGTTTTTCTAACCTAATAATTTATAGTAATAACATTATCTTGGAATTCAAGTCTTAGCTTATATTTATTTTTAACATAATTTAAATATGTACCCGGAGACGGCATAGTTAATTCTTACCTTCATTTATTTAAAAAGTTTGTGTTTTTTCATGACATATTATTTCCAGGTTTAGGTTATACGCATACATTTATCTGGATAATTTAACAAGGATAAGAAGGGAAGGATTTTAGAAGAAATGTACTCGTATTTTCGTGGAGGAAGAGTGGAAAACCATTTCAGAAAAATCTACACTTAGTACACCCGACCGCGATTCAAACTCCTATCTTTCCGTATGCAGGAATCCAATCTAAAACGAGAGTGATGCGTTAGATCATCCGACCATCAATTCTGGTAATTTAGAAAGTTAAATTCACGTAAAAAATAAACTATTATAGAGCCTTATAAATTAGACTATAGACGCGATGTGATGACCTTCCTTACGATATTTTTTTTAAAGTAAAAAGTGTTAATTTATTTCCTCTATGTACAGGTCAAAGTGTAAAACAAGACGAATAAATTTTAGAAAATCAAAGTAAACAGACCCCCGTATAGATTTATTGTCGGGCACTAAACAGTAAAACAGTGAGCAATACAGGGCATGATATTGACAGGCAAATTGACTGAACCGGACACAAGATTCATCTGACATCATTTATCACTCGTAACCCCCCTCCCCTCGACCACCCTCCTTCACACACGCACACACACCTCCAGGGTTAGAAGGGTGTTATGTTATCATTCAGCCCTCGGGGATTTCGAACCCAGCCCCCCGCCCCCCCTCTTGTCTGATCATGGACAGATACCTGCATTCAAACCCTGATATGTCCTATCAGGGGTGGTGGACTGACCGGTTGACAAACGATTACCATTGTCACCACAATAACAAAAATTAAGGGTTGACGTCCTGCAACAGTGGACTAACGCGTCGCTACGATAACTGCTGACCATCGGCCACGGTAGTCTTGATTCCTAACCGGAAGGATGGAGGTTCGATAACAGACCGAGTGGGGGTACAAGTTTCTGTCCTTTCTCCAGCCGAATTTCGGGAATTTTCCCTTTAAATTGAGTCACAATATTTCAACTATTAATTTAAATCATGTCAACCTTGGTGGTCTTGGGATTAAAGTGTTCGCCTAGTGACTAGATGTTAGTGGATTCAAACCCAACCAAGGTCAACGGATTTTTCTTGTGCGATAAATATCATTAGTACAATTTCTTCGAAAGGGGAGTAGAGCCATCGATTCCACGTCTATTGTAGCATGTAAAAGAGCATTGAAAAAATATCTGAAAATACTTTTTTCGGCAGAGTTGGTAGGTCCTTTCACGCAAATTCAGTGTGAAAGGTAACAGGTAGCCTCCACAATTTCTGAACTCCCCTATTACACGGGATTTCCACCAGATGGTGCAGGTAGCCCTAATCAAACGAAGGACTGAGTGCATGCCCAGCTCCGGATGCATAGAAATCATCATAATTAAACCTACATTCGGGTTGTTTTCTTAAGAAGGTTAAATCAAGGGTTAATGTAATGATATTTTTATACCTGCACAAGTTTGTACATCCATTAGGCCTACAACATGTTCCCACAGGAAGGTCATGATACTCACCCTACCATCCTGGAGTGACACAGCAAGTGATTGGCATGAAAGGGATACCCCCTAAAGCGAGAACCATTTGGTATCAAGGAATTTCTTTAAAGAATCACCGCGTCATACCACCTGTTCTAGTTATAAGCATATATGATAATTACTCTACTAAAGTAGGGATGAGTAGGAAGCATTTTAAAGGTAATCTACCCGCATTTGCGTGGGAAGACAGTGGTATCCAATTTAGGAAAAAACACACTTTAGTAGACCCAATCGGGATTCAAGCCCCGATCTCCTCGTCATCAGTGGACCAGTCTAACACGAGAGTGACATCTTAGACCATTTCGTCCATTGAAGCTGGTATAAACTTCTTCAATGAACTACACATTAAATTATTATATTAGATTAAATAATTTTTGATGTCACGTGTAAACATAAGCTTATGGAGGTGTGCTGTTGTAGTATGTGACGTTCTACCAAATCAACTCTTTGACATATTTGGAAGTGCAAAATGCAAGATCCTCCAACAGGAGAATCAAGTTAGTGTTTTGTGAGAATTTTTTTCAAATTAAATTTATAGATAGGTTAAATATGCGGGATAGGAAAAAGAAAAGTAGCTCAAGAGGAAATACGTCGAGAATAACTTAGAGATAGGATGGATAAAAATGCCTGCCCCGAATTGTATCCACCGTGATTCGAATCCAAACCTTCTCGTAAACAGTGACCAAACCCACTTCGGTGGCCGAGTCACTCTCACGACAGACTGGAGTGCCGATGACTGGAAGATCGGGTGTACTGAGGGTGATTTTCCTGAATGGTAAATAGGTGACCTGGCGGTCTAGGGGTAAGGTGTCAGACTTCTATGCTGGTGGCCGGGGTTCAATCCTCGGTCCCGGCAAAGATTTATCTGATTACCAAACCCTTCCTTCACCTCTGACAAGACATATTGTGAATGTTAGGAATGCCAGGCCTCCACCGTGGTTCGGATTCCAAGTTAAACTGTAGGTCCTCCATTTCATCTCACAATCACCCTATCATTACACATTAGCGTAAGTGCGTATAACCCGAACGGGTAGTAAGACGCGGTGCTAATAATAATAATCTTGAATGGTTTTCCACTCTCCCTCCACGCAAATCCAATTACATTTCCTCAAAACTCAACATTCCTTATCGCTAACATATGATAGTAATTATTACATATGCCTATTAACCTGAATGTTTAGTAAGAAGTGGTGCTAAAAAAAAAGCAAAAAAACTAGTCTAACGTCTTAAACCTCATGTTACGCTGGTGTGGGTTTGATAGAATATTAATTAGAAGGTCTTTACAATCACCAAAGAGTGTTAAATACCTCAAAAGTCACTAATTAGAAACACTTAAGCCACCGTTTAGTAAATTAGCACTTACAAACAACTGTTATGGTAATTTTTACTATCAGTAGATTCACAATACAGTGGTAGCATTAACTAATCTAAAAATAAAAAATAAAGATAAGGATGTTGAATTTTAAAGAAACGCATCCACATTAGCCTTCAAAAAATATAAAGAAACAAAAAGTGTGAAATAGTTACTCCCTTTAAGTGCACTCATCCGGAAAGAATATTTTTATCTAATGATTTATATATGTCAGTGACTGACTTGCCAAACAATGAGAACCTCCACCAAGACATACTGGACGACAATAACGTTTTTATCGTGTTTTTAATACATTCTGTCATTGAAAACTCAAAATATTTCGCTTACAAATTTACCAATTTCAAGTTTACAGGCATTAATTAGAATTTTTATTATTATTAAGTATTTATAAGGTACATTACTTTGGCACTTTTCAGTGCTGGACTGTTATAGGTCTTACTACTGTTGGCCAGTTGGCTGTTATTATTATTAACTTTAATTATTTACAACAACAAAATTAGCCAGCATTAATAAAGCTCATAATAAAATATGGCAACAAAAAGATAATATGCATGCTGTATTAAAAATATAATCATCACAATTTGTGGAATTAAATTGAAGAATATGGTGACGTCTTGTTAGTTACGAAAACATCGTAAATAAATAAATACGTTTGTAACAACACAAAATAGGAGTTTTCATTTAGCAAAGTTTAAGATAAAATAAACTTAAAAGTACATCTTTCATTTTTGCATGAAGCATTCTCATCCACTGATACATCCAAATAAACACGTTGAAAAGACTAGAAATAATGAAATAAAAATGTGAATGACTGATATCAGACCCAAAAAAAACCAACACTGTATTCAAAACAATATCAACAGAGCTGTCGAGGTTGGTGGTGTTTTAATCTGATTTGTTTCCCCAGACTTTTTTAATTTGTGATTTTTTGTTGTTGTGATAACCTTTGTGTCGATGGACAAAAGACTAATTAGGTGTTGTGTGTGGCTTTAAACGAGTCATAAATAAAAGTACTTGGTGACTGGAAATACGAACTACAAAGATTGGTCACAAGTTATTTTTATTTGGAACGCACAAATTAACTTTGTTCTCTTATTTCAGGATTGACTTTATAAACAATATTGTTTTTGGTTATTTTTTTCTAAAGTTAATTAGGGGTTTGTTAACTACGATGAATAAAATTTATAAATTACTGTAGAACCTCACTAAACCGAACTAATTTGGACTGAACCTTGTTCGGATTAGCGAAAATTCTGATTAAGTGAGACAATACACAATATTCTACGATGCTTAGGCTACACGTTCCAACGATTTCGTAAAATTTACATAAATTTAACTGATTTACTATCCAAAATCCATCTCTGGTCAGATATAGTGTTTACAATGCACAATATATCTTCTGATATGGGCTGGAGCAAGTTGTTATTATTATTATTATTATTATTATTATTATTATTATTATTATTATTATTAGCACCGCGTCTTACTACCCGTTCGGGTTATACGCACTCACGCTAAGTGTAATGGTAGGGTGATTGTGGGATGAAATGAAGGACCTACAGTTTAACGTGGAATCCGAACCACGGTGGAGGCCTGGCATTCC
>CABFOV010000836.1:84169-114678 GCA_902141375.1 Timema poppense | reverse complement strand
ATATGTGTGTGTGTGTGTGTGTGTGTGTGTGTGTGTGTGTAAGATTAGTTCTTGTGTCTTATTTTAAATTTTAAACGAATAATAATAACTTTTAGGTAATTTGCGATCATATTCGACCTGAACATCGTTAGTTTTTTTTAAAAATCATGTATTGCACTTTTTTATGGTTAAATGTTACAAACCATCCAATGAAACGGAACAGAAAAGGAAATAAAAAAATAACGAAAGTTTCAATTGCACAACAAACATTTTGCTATAATTATTTCCAAAACATCCCTTGATGATGCTTTAAAGTTGATCATTTATTTATTTTTAAAACTAAATATAAAATATAGATTTCTATCAAAGTAATTAATTTGTATTTTATTTTTGTTAAAAAAAATTACAATGCATAAATGTTTAGAATATCAAGAAAAAAAAGGGGGGTTACGGGGGAGGGGCAGGGGGGGAAATTTACTTTAACTTTTTACTAAGACTTAAATAAATATCACCAATTAGAGACTGGTCCAACATAAAGTAATTTTACTGTTTATGTGTAGGTTTAAATATCTTCAGGCAGAAAAAAAACAATGAAACTTGTAAGACAAATTAGATTTCAAAAGTTTAGTTTTATCATTACTTTCAATCAATATTCTTTGGCGAACATGTGCCATGCCACAAAAATAAATGTCGGATGAGAAGAATTGAAATAATCATACATAACAAAATAAAATGCGATCGCCTTAGGGCTTAAGAGAAGGAACAAAATGAAAAGAAAAAAAAACTTAAAATAATGGCGTTGAATTTTTCAAGTGGTTCGTCAGTAAGAAATCGACGAATGGACATTTTTCTTAAGCATAAGGCTTCTCAGAATTGATCAGTCATAAATTGTATTCACGAAACTGAAACAAGTTTTCTACACAACTCATTATTTTTTATTATTGCTGAGGTAGCTTGATAGAACATTCTTTTATTTCTATTTTTATTTTCAAGTATTCAAAGTCGTGTGATCCAAACCTTGTTTTGAAATCTCAATATGCTGAAATTATGATTTATAGAATAAATAAGAATATTAAAATTATTGTATTCATCTCGTATTCTGATTTAAAACGCAGTTCTATGGGACCTCTTGAACAGAACATATTTATTGTATGTAGGCCTAATTTTAATACATAATTGTGTCGGTAATGATCATTAGTGACCTAACTATACTGTACAAACTAAATAAATTAAACTAGAAAGGTTTATTTCAAATAGAGACCTATGCACCAGAATTTGTTTTGCGAAGAGTATAAGCATCTTCGAAGGGGTTGTTTGTTTGTTTTTGCAGCGCGTCTGACTAACCATTCGGGTTGTATAGAATATGTATTAATTACGCTAATATGTTAGAATGATTTAGGTTGAATTTAGATTAAGTGCACCTGAATTTTTGTAGTGGGAGAGTGGAAAAGCATTTAAGAAAAAACCCACTCTCAGTACACCCGACCGCAATTCAAACTCCGATCTCCCTGTCATCGACAGTCAATTCTATTGCGATATTGACGCCTTAGACCATGCAAGCATCGAAGCGGGAAAAGAAGTATCTTCAAGTGACCTAATTAGGGATCAAGAGATCATGTACGCCACATTGCTCGGAAAGTCATCTCCTTCAGTTTTAACACCGAAACTTGGTTTGTAAGTTAAAATAAATCGATCATGAGTAAACATGTGTAGATCTTATTACAGTTCTGCCAACTCAACTTATCCGCGCTAAGAGCTAATTAATCAATTACTTTCGATGCTCAGAGAAACTAAAGCGCATTGGCTTGAAATTAAATTAACAGCCCGCATAGGTGGGCATGCAGACTAAAGTGTCAACCTCGTCTGGTCGGGTTGGTCAGTGACGTGTAGATTTGGGCTCGAATCCCAGGCGAGTACAGTGAGAGTTTTTTTGTTTTTTCCCCCCACCCTCTCTTCGCGTAAATGTCAGAATATCTCCTCTACAATTTATCTTCCTATTCCTTAACCTACTAGCTTAATTAAAATGCATACAGCCCGGACGGGTAGTAGGACGAGGCGAGAGAAAAAAACGCTTACGTTTAATATTTTTGACAAGTAAACTAAAAATATTCTAGGTTTAACAGTTCTACTAATAAATACTTTTTTTCCTAGCCAATAAAATCCGTAAAAATGTTGTTTATAACATCTGTAAGTCCTCCGATAAACTACCGACGCTGATAACGGCAAACGACGCCTTGCTCTCTGACAGTCATCCACCCCTACGTAGCGTCGATATTTCGCCTGGCGGCGCATGCAACCGGCATGGCAACAGAGCCACCACCGCCCGCTTCCACAGTCGGACTCGTAATGGAACTGCACATAACACACACACAGAATTTCACCCGAGCGTTCCGTTTCCATTACCTATTCATTCCCTCTCTCCCATTCTCCCTCTCTCTCTAACAGTGCGCAGAGCAGTCCCATTTCTACAGTTCCAACTCAGACAGACACATTTCCCCATTCACAAAATACACACACACAGTCACAGCCCAGAAAAAACAAATCCCTTTTTTCTCCCCTCTCTTTTTTTTTTATTTCTTTCCTACATTGCGAAAACGAAGTTAGAGAACGAAAACAGAAATAAAAAAAAAGATCCAACTAACAACTGTTGACGAAACACATAAAAAAAAAAAGACACCAGGACAAACCGACAAAAATCTTTACAGGGGAGGTCGGAAAAGTAGGGAGATGTGCTTTTTTTTTTACTTAGACAAAAGAGGAAGAAAAATATTTCCGATTTAAGGAGTTAGAGCTGAAAGTTTTGTCTGTCTACTCCAAAGGGGGGAAAAGGAAGTGATAAAAGGAAATGAAGAAATGAAAGGGGAGAATACAGTAAGAGGGAAAGATTTTCATTTATCTGTCTCTGGAGAAACACCTGTTGTCAAGAAAAGAAAAGAAAAAGGAGAGAGAGAGAAAGAAAGAGGGACTTGTGTCTGGCGTGAGTAAGGGTTGGAGGGGAATTAGAGACAGATAAATCCTGGAAGTAAGGGAGAAGTAGACAAGCAATGGGAATGCGACAGAGACAGAGATATATATCCAGGGATGCTGAATGGAACAAACCCGAGAAAGGGAGAAGGGAATTTAGTCGGGAATGTGTTTCCCAAGCTCCCCGACTGTTTGAATGTTTCCAAGGGTAGAAAAGGGGGGGAGAAGAGGGGAGTAGAAGGGAAGAATGAAAGTTTACCACACACACACAGAGTTGAATCAGAAACCCAAAAGAGGGAATGGGAATGGGATAAAGGGGGTTGAGAGAAGGCGGGATGAATGAAATAGTACGACTGTAGCGTACAACTGCTAGGGACTGCCTCAACACGGCGGAGGTTAAACTTCTCTACTTTGTAGGTGGTGTGGGGATGGATCTAAACAAACAAATGCTATTCTCATTCAAATGTAGACACAAACATTGCCGCGGTGTTTCTTTTTACGAATGTTTAAACGAGTTACGAAGTACGACTGAGTATACACATTTCAACTAAAAACATGTCACGAAGAAATGTGTTTGAGATTACATCATAATTAGTCTATATTCGAATGCAATTCATCAGCTTGTTAAAATACCTTTATTGTAATACAAAGACTAACATATTGTTTTATCACCTTACTAACCGTCCATGTTACACGTATATTTACTAATCACGCAAATGAGTTAGGAATGAAGAAGGTTGAATTTAGAGTAAAAGTGGAGACAATTTATGATAAATCAAGTCGACTTCAGTGGTCTTGGTGTAAAGTGAAAGCTTCATGACTCGTTGTCCGTAGGTTTAAACCCAACTGTATTTATTTTTTAGTGATAAAAACCCGTAGCACAATTTTCCTTCGGAGTGGAAGTAAAGCCGTTGATCCAATGTCGATTGTGGCATGTAAAATAGAACCCTGGAAGTTATGTGAAAATACTTTTCCCCGGAAAAATGGTCTTTTCGCACTCGTTCAGACAAATTCTCGTGTTCTGTAAATTGAAAAAATGACACCTGGACACTGGAATCGAACCCGGGACCTTTGGCTTAGTACGCCAATGCTCTGAACCACTGAGCTATCCAGGAATTGTCCCGTGTTCAGGGTCATTCTTCACTCACATTTTAAGGCACAGTCTATGATGGACGTGCGGAAATCGTCGGCTACAAATGTGTGATTTTATTAAGATCACGTGCTATCAGATAACGCAGCCACCTTCGACTCGGTAATTGGCTTATTGCAGCCTATTGCAGGTGTCATTTTTTCAATTTTCAGAATATGATATCTAGATGGGGTAATCCTCACTAAAATACATAAATAATATATTTGGATATTTGATTCAAATTCAAATGTGCTGATATAATTATTCGTTTCAGAAAGTGCACGTTAAATACCCCAAACAAATAATTAATAAAAAAACACCCTCAGTACATCTTATTGGGATTCAAACTCCAATCTCCCCACCATTGGTAGGCCATTCTATTTTGAAAGTGCATCATGCCGCCTAAGAGTCTAATGGTGTCGCAAGTCCATTATATTCTGGTTTAGGTAGGTGTCGTCTTGTATTTAGTGTAGCGCCACACTTGAGGCGTACTCAATCTGACCATGAAAGCGGACCTTAGGCTTAGACGATGCGGTCATCGAAGCAGGTGTTATAGACCGGCCATCGTATATCCATTGTAATGATAGAATGCCGGGAACATGGTAATTTTAATAAATATGGCATGAATCTAAACTCTTGTTCAGAACACTAAGCATTTCTCTCAGTAAGTTGTGTATTTGAACTGTTCAAGATATTGTTTTATAAAATAACTAGGTATTCGAACATGAGGTAGGCCTATTTGCTGTGAGCAAGAGGATAAAAGGTTTTTATTACATCTCTGAGATTTTCTAGTTCGAATCCAAGTTACAGCATTAAAGTAGGTAAAGTAAATGGGTTTATTCGTTGTCCCATAAAGTAAAAATATCGAAAAAATCTAACAATAACTTTTAGAGTTTATCTAACAGTTGCGATCAAAGGGAAGTGATGCTTTATACAAATTATTCCAAACATGTCAAACAATATTATAAACAACTTAACCTAACGATATAGCGATTAAAAGTTTATGAAAAACTTAAAGGAGCTTTGTAAATTAATAATTGGAAAACAGACTTTAACTACACCCGGTCTGTATTGAACTCGGGTCTCGAGTAGTCAAGTCACACGATTAATAAGACCAATCCTACTTGTAAATCCTTCCCTGTGACTAAGTGGTCTGACTGCTCAACCACAAATCTATGGGACCCAGGTTCGATATCAGATAGTGCTCACGGAGATAGTTAATATATGTATAACAATGTGTTAGTGACTTTATCCACTTAGTAAATATTGAGGCTGTGTGTAGTACTAGTTGTGCTGTCATAGGTCATTAGTTAGCAACTAATGCACTGTAATAATGTTTAAAAAAAATTGAACTTTTAAGAACCCAAAGGAAAATAAATCTTTTTTGTAGAGTCATGTGAGTTCGTCCACCCACAGGTAGTAAGATCTGATGAAAAAGGATGACAAACGATGATTAAGAGATACAAATAGTAAACCTATATGACATTACAAAGAAAGCAATCGGATAACAATAAAAAGTATCCAATAATATAAAAGAGCAAACTCAAGAAGCTGTAGAGAAGTCGCCAGGGGTCTTTGTGAGGCTCTATATCTCACGGGGTGGGGGTCTCACACGCCGATCTGCAGCGCCCCCTTTAAACACGAGTCTCGTTCCTTCTAGAAGCCAGCCATCACTTTGTGCCAATAGCTGTCGAAGCAGGTTATAAATTAGTCTGTTTGATGATATAATTTCTATGTATTACTAATAATCATATATAATACTAATGAATTGCATTCACCCCTTTCAAATAACATCCACAACCCCTTTTTGCACCCGCGCCGTCTAAGACAGAGTGGTACGTTTTTTTAAGCACCACATCTTACTAACCGTTCGAGGTTTTACGCCTATGCACTAATTACACCAATGGTTTGGGGATTATGAGGGTTTAATTTAGAGGACGTTCACCCACATTTGCGTGGAAGGAGAGTGGAAAACCATCAGCAGTGCACCCAACTGGGATCGACCCCTCTTCTCCCAGTATTTGGAAGTCTAGTCTATCACGAGAGTTGAGCGTTAGAAACCACGCCACCACCGAAACGGCTGACGTTTATAAACTCAAGGGTAAAATATGACTATTAGCTTGCACCGCGGGCTGAAGATATAGGCACATTATATAATCTCATCAACTTAATAAAACCCTACGAACAATGCTTTATAAGCGATCATATACAATATTTATATATTTTGAAATTTTACTGGCAAAACATAGTTTATTCAGTTCCCAAAATGAAATATGAACGCACACACACTTTAACTAAACAACTTAGCCTATTATATATTAATTGTTTTATTTTAATCATTAGCTATTTCATATCTACCACTAAGGGCTTCCCTTTAATTTCTCCTCTAGGATACTCTTGAGGGCCACATTTTCAGAGAGTGCGGGCCGCATTTATCCCACGGGCCGCTAGTTGTACCACACTGATATAACTCATTTCCTCCACTAATAGCTCCTACATTCCATTCAATCCTTTGATAATCTCCATTTAACAAGTTAGTCATAAAGAAATATAATCAAAATAATTAATCCCCTTTTGCTAAAAGCAATAATAAAGCCTACTTCTTGCGAAAAGGTTGGGTCTGAAACTCAAACTTCTGGGTCAAGAATACCTTTTTACTATCCCTGGTGTCAAATTATCTCTCTCGTATCACTCTAGAAAAATATAGGCCTAAATCCTTTTATTCCGAGTCAGATTTTTAGTGTTTATTATTATTATTATTATTATTATGTGGGGAATGCCAGGCCTCCACCGTGGTTCGGATTCCACGTTAAACTGTAGGTCCTTCATTTCATCTCACAATCACCCTACCATTACACATGAGCGTAAGTGCGTATAACCCGAACGAGTAGTAAGACGCGGTGCTAATAATAATATTATTATCAGACACCTGCATCGGTGACCACGCGGAAAAAGGTGTCACGTTTGTCTGGATTTATTTGCCAGCGAAGTGGAGGTCGGTATCAGAATCACGATCCGGATGTATGGCCTACTGGTAATATTTTTTTCCTCGTTGGTTTCTCACTCTTACTCTGTAAAAAAAAATGCCTGTATACCAAGTTAAAGCGAGCAAATAAACACTAAATGAACCACGTAAAACGATCCCCCGAACTTAAGGTACACCGAGACTATAGACAGACTATCATCGAGTGCAGATTACGTCTTCAATAGATCAATCCATAGTCTTGTTCCCTTGTGTGAATCGGCCCCCGCGGCTTGAAAAAAAAAGGGGGGGAGGGGGCGTCTTGGTGTTTATCCGCGACGTGATTTAACACCGCTGTACTGACAACCTGACGATTCCTCAGACCGCTAACTATGCGAGGCTAGAAAGTAGAAGGAGGTGAGTAAGACAGACAGACAGACAGACATGACGGCGTGGAGCTAAAGAGTTTGTTCATGGTTTGTTTTGGGTCGGTCTGGTCGGATGGACACTTGTTAGCCTCCCTTCCTCCAAGTTTGTGGTCGCTCTAAGTGATGGGAGATGTTACTCGTAGGTTTTCACACCCATTTGAAAAGATTTTGAAAATTTGTCACCAGCAATAGAAGATTACCCACTTTGGTGGTCAAATGGTGTAAGGCGTTACTCTCCCAATAGACTGGACTGGCAATGACGTGGAGATAGAGGTTCTAATCTCGGTCGGGTACACTGAAGGTGGTTTTCCACTTTCCCTCCAAGCTAATGCGGCTACATTTTTATATATGGGTACTATATATTCTTTTTTTTTTTGCGTCTTACTACTCATTCAAGCTTTCCACATATTTAAGCCTGCCTTAAATGTGATTAGGTTGAGGGCGGTAGGGGGTAGAATTATTAGGAAATGCTCACGCCCTTGTGTGGAGAGAGGATGTGAAACCAGTTTTAAACTCGGTATACTCGGGTAGGATTCGAACCCTCACCTCCCCACTACAATCAAACCAGACAATACAAGACTAACACCTTCTTTTTTTTTACCGAGAGCCCACAAGTAATTTTTTTGTCTTAAACATTTTAAATTTATCTTAAATAAGAAGCGATAGATTGCAATTAGTTTCGAACCTAATTTAAGATATTAAACCATCCTTATTTAACTGACCCGTGTATTCTCGTAAGAGCACCGGGATTTGCTGCGACCGAAAACCATTTGTTTAGGCCCTGTTTGTCCACTTGAAGATACAAAGAAGAAAGAAAAGAGAATTATTCTGAAAAAAAAAATACTCTTGAGAAACTAATCCGAAAAAAAAGAGACTGAAATCTAAATAAGAAACTGGCTCTTAGGTTTGTAAATAACAAAATTATTAGAATTCTAGATATTGAATTTTAAAATAAAAAAATAATATCAACTTTTAATGATAAAATCCCTCCTTAATAAACCCATGATGGGCATTGATAATTTTAGCGCCTTTTTCAGTATGACATGAGTTAAAAGAAGGTTGGAAATCGCTGGTAAATATGATCCATTTATAGTTTTTATTTATAATCAAAGCTCTACGATTTTATTTGTTAAAGAGCTAATAATAAAATTAACACATATATCCTTATTTTCAAATTAAATGTAATATGGTTTTGTTAAAGAAGAATTTACAGTAAACAAAATAAAAAAAGTTCAAAGAGGTATCTATAAAAAATTAAATTGATTGCGTTGACTGGTCACAAATTTGAGTACAATCAATGAGTGCATACGAATATAAAAATTAACTTCTTGCATCAGTCTACATACAATTTAAAATGTAAGGATATCAATATAAACCATGTTTATTAAAAATGCCCACTGTAAAACAAGGCCTAAGTCACAACTACATAGTTTTATAATCCAAATAGTTCCAATTATTTTAAATTAGTTTTTATTGTTTCCATACAGGCTTTTTATCAGAATATTGATCTAAAAAAACAAATTAAGGGCAAGATATTACAACAGATATACATATATATTGATAAGTGGATACTAAAATTATTACCGTGAGTGTTTCGAACTATGTTGATAGTGATAATCTTATGTTATGTTTAAGTAATTGAAAAACTATAAAGAGTAAGTTATTTTCAGGGTCAAACTATAAGATTATTTTTAAACTTAAGTATTAATAATGTGTCTTTGTTTTGTAATATTAAAATAGTAATATTATAATTAGATTGATATATAACCTGAAATGTTCAAAAAATTTGGAGTATTTGCCATATTGAATACCATAAATCTTCTAAATACATACAATCAAATTACTGTAGGAAGAATAACTTACTTGAGAAAATACGGCCTTTTTAAAAAATTAGCGTTGAAAATTATTTTTACTACAATTTTATATGTATTGAAACTATCAATCGCATGACTTTAAGTATGGATATATGAAATTAGTTTTAGTAATTCTTTCAAGAAGACTTCCTACTGTTTTTCGTAACGTGTTAATAGCTTACGTCTCAATTACCAAACTATCTTACTTATTTAAAATGCTTACCTTATCGCTACGATAATTTTAATTGTTATAATATAACAGGCCTAATATCTGATTTTCCAGGCTGTATGACCATATCACAGTAGTATATTGGTATAATAGTCAAGGTTTGTTTTAAAGAGCACAAATCATAAAAAAAAAAAATCCGGAATACTATTCGTGCTCTTGAACTAACGGGAAACAAACGAATATCTAACTTCTAGTCTATATTATAGGAAGTGGAATGGTTTATAACACTGATTCAACTTAAGATCACGTTTAATGTCTTACGGCTTATACACAGCAGTTAAAAACTTCTACACCTTTTATAACACTACACTAAAATACTAATTCCTATTTGTTTACTTAAGACTTATATCTGTGTTGATAACATCTTAACCTATCAAGTAACTGTAAGCTACCCTAAATATATTCTTTATTTTTCGAGTTCTCACAAAACAGACTAAGAATTATGTTGAAATATAAAAATAAAAATCTACCAAACACCATTCTTCTGTTTACTATTTTCATTATTATTACTATAAATTTGATATGGGATTGGTTTTGAAACACCGAGGGAGGGCGAATGAAATGTAAACTATTTCAGTTAGCAGCTGGAAAAACTGGAAGCTTTTTACAAATAAAAAAAAGAAGGAAAAAATATTGTTATTTTTATAAATGACAATGATGAATGACGTTAGGTGTAAATGGCAGATGTAACAACAAACTGATGGAAGGGGAATCGGATAAAATTAGGTTGAAAACGTTTTCAAGAAAAACAGTCGATATTTAACGGTGAACAATTTATGAAGCAACGAGGTTAGTTTCAAATTTTAATTTAATCTTAAAGCATAGTGAGAACAAAGAGGAAAAGGAAGGAGGAGGGGGGGGCGAAAAAAAATATTAGAAGACTTTAAATCTAAACGGAACGGATTCGTTCAGTCATGTTTGTATCAACAGCGGTTGGGAATGATTAAACATTTTATCGACCTGGAAATGACGCGTTCTGTTTTTCGTCAAAACGATGTTAGTATAGACTGTTTGAATAGTTGAACCAAAACAAATCAAACCTACGTTCTTATCTGTCTCTTGAATAAATTCAGTAAAGCGTTTGGTAACTGATTTATTTATTTTTTTAAATAGTATGGATCTGTAGGTATTTTTTTCGATTAATCTAAAATCCTCTTTGACATAAAGTTATTACACTTAAATTAAATAAATAAACCAAAATTGGCATAAATTTTAATAAAAACAAAACAAATTAGAGTTCGTTAAATTTTGCAAAACACACTTTACTTTTCAATATTTGAAGGTGGGTATCCTAAATTAGAGGACACCTTGCGATAACTTACTTCGTAAATATTTAGACATGAAAAAGCTTTAATCTACCTAGAAACATATTTTTTTAAATTTCACTTGAATCTACCAACAAAAGTGGTCGTGATATCTAAGGCGTTAGACTAGAAATGCACTTTTCTTCCGCCTACAGGGAAGTCGGAATTCAAATCCTTACAAGGTGAACTGAAGAAGGTTTTGCCTTTTTCTTTCCACTGAAGTTTTATCGCGCTAATGCGGGTGAATTTGAACTAAACGACCCTCTTCAGCCTTTCATGCAAATACAAAAACATCTAATATACTTTATTTTGGTAAGAAAAGCCTTTAAGAAAACTATTATTTGTTCTAACATCGAAGAACCGAACTATTAGTGACGTGGCTTAGAGCACAGATTCATAAACTGTTTATTTTATTTGTGACCTATTTTCATTAAGACCACCGGGCAGTAATGGTTAATAATGGATTAAATAGCCAAGCGGTGACCTGGCGGTCTAGGGGTAAGGTGTCAGACTTCTGAGCTGGCGGCCGGGGTTCAATCCTCGGTCCCGGCATAGATTTATCTGATTACCAAACCCTTCCTTCACCTCTGACAAGACATCTTGTGAATGTAGGGAATTCCAGGCCTCCACCGTGGTTCGGATTCCACGTTAAACTGTATGTCCTCCATTTCATCTCACAATCACCCTACCATTACACATTAGCGTAAGTGCGTATAACCCGAACGGGTAGTAAGACGCGATGCTAATAATAATAAATAGCCAAGCTATTATAGTTGTTAAGTACGGTTATAGCAGCATTTAATACAATATTCTTTAAATTTAAAAATTACGCCTGGATACAGGAAAGATCCCGGGCTTAACGCCTTGGTGGTTCACTCAATAGATAAATACGTTTAGTAACCATCGTGTTAAAATGTATAAAAACAAAACACAGTCGTAAATGTCATTTAAAGTAACTTATCTCCCCGTTGTAGCGCTTGTGTCAAGTAAACGGTGAAATCAACATATTTTTATCTAAATGTAAAGCTTGGTTTTTTATATTCTACTAAATGGTCGCTCACTCTCTCTCTACGCTAATGCGAGTGTAAATTTCTTCTGAAATTTTATCGTCCTTATTCCTATCACACTAACGTAAATAATATAACCTATATGCGTAATACTCAAACATGTATTTTAATCCTGTGAACAAAACAAACAAAAAAATATATATTAAGAGTCCAGATAAAAATTTTCATAGAAAGCTTGAAATTCTACTAGATGTACTTTCAAATATTAATACGTGCGTTCATGTGATCTGTAGCTGTAACTTCAGTGGCTGAACGGTCTAAGACGTCAATCTCGTGTTAGATAGTACTTTTGATGACGATGAGATCGGGGTTTGAATCCTGGTCCAGTCTACTGAGGGTGTTTTATACTAAATTGTTTTACACTCTCCTTCCACGAAAATGCGGGTAGAATACCTCTAAAAAAACCTCTCTTACGCATCCATATCTCTTTAAAATAATTATTATATATGCGTATAACCTGATCAGGTTGTAAGAAGCGGTAATAATAAAAAAGATATAATTATATTAATTTTGATAACAAAAAAATCTGTTTGTATATCTTAAATAAAAAAGAGCCTCCTAAAAAAAGTACTGTAGTCACCTAGTACATGCTCATCAGACCAAGCTTCATGAGTACATGTTGCCAATAATCACCAGTGTTGTAGTGAAGCACTCTATTTGACTATATTAACGCCAATGTCCCCTGCTCTTGTTACGAAACATTAGTCGAGATTAGACAATGTAGGACTATATTTCGAGTGGAGATACATATGTGTATATATACATACATACAAAGAGAGTGTGAGGGATGAGGGGGGCGGGGGGACTTGTAGCAATATGTGGACAATTTGGAGCTGAATGTCGCAATGCCATTGCTTGTTGATGCAGCAACAACAGAAAAGCTTTATAGATAGTTTAAGCCGCCGCAGTGCTATACTTAATGTGATTGCGGCCAATGTAATGTATGGCTGTGTGTTGTTTGCCAATAATAAGCCACATCCTGCTAAATGTCTGCATCCTCTCTCATACAACATCACAGATATTTTTTTCAGAGTGGAGGGCATTCTGGTATATAACAATTATACACTGATTCTCTTTTAAAATTAAATTACATGACTTTGTTATACGTTGTCGATACTAAAATTAGCAGCTGATTAATAGGCAGATACTATATTGGTATTGCGGTTGTGATTTTTTTTTAATATAATTCGCTACTTTTATTTGCAAATGTATTTAAACAGCTTCTTTTTAAATATTGTATTTAAATATCTTTTTTAAAACACATAATAACATTTATATAATGTAAATAAAACCTGCACATCTAAATCTATTTCAAATACTTAAAAAGTCTTCATTTGTGAAATTACAAGAATTTTGAAGAAGAAGAAATTCTAAAGGTGTATGAAAAGTTAAATTACAAATATAAATAGATATTAACAAATCTAATGGTATGTTAATGGTTAAATCCAAAGTAGTACACATCTAAAATTTTGTTCAGATTCTAGCGTTAATCTATTTTATTAAAAATTGTCTTAGTTACAAAAAGCTTTCTTACATGTTATAAGGACTGTATTAATTTTAATTAACGCGAAAAAAATAGTATGTTAGTTATTGTGTGTATTTATTTTATAATAATTCAAAATTGGTAGGATATGTCACAAAGGCTAAGCAAAAGAAGAAGTTTATATTATTTACTTTATTCGTTCATCTTTTCACAAACTATATATATTTTTTTTTATATCCCCGAATCTTGTTACCGGTTCAGGTTATAAGCATATACTCTAGTGTGGTAGGGACTAGGGAGGAAGAAGTTATGAGGTAATCTACCCGCATTTGCGTGGAAGGAGAGTGGGAAACCATTTTGGATTAAACCGCCCTAAGTAGACCCGGTCGGTATTCGAATCCCAATCTCCCCGTCTCACAAATTCCATAACATGAGTAAAGGTGTAGTCCATGAATAGTAACTGAATTCTTAAGACGAAATGAAGAAATAAACATTTTCAAAAAATATCGTGGTCGTTTTGGCTAGAGGGAGTTAGTTAGTGTGCTTGATTCTTAACTGGGATGTCCGGGTTCAATCCCCAGCAGAAATGCAATAAAGATTTTTTTTAACAACGTGGTTTAATTTTCCTCCTCCCCCCTTACCCCCAAATTGATTAATGTTGTTAGGCCTACAACCGCTTGGAATTCACTAACCTCCTTTTCACTTGGAAAATAAAATTTATGTAATTTAAGTTGGGCTGGAAGGGGACGCGACAAAACTTTTTTGGTCAAAATATATAAAATATTGTTCCAGTGCAAAAATATAATTTAATTCTTTTCGCGTGTTGATTTCAACAGTTTATGAATTTCGGTAATGAGCATGGTGGCATTATCCAACAAACTTTTTAAATGAAGAGAAAAAAGTTGTCATTAAATTCCAAAACACTCTTGACAGATATTCAAGGATTGTTGATATCGCCATGCGAAGAAAATTAAATTATATGTTTGTACTGGAGCAATATTTTATTTATTTCGGCCAACAAATATTTGTACATAAATATTACAAAAACACTGGCCTTCTCTCGCTTCCCCTTCCACCTCACCTTATATTAAGTACTAGACTGTAATGTACTAATTTAAAATAAATAGTGTGATGCACCGCAATGACTTTCTATTTTAACTTAAAATGGAGACATTTACTAAAAACTCGGGAATATTTGTGAAACGAGATCATAGGCTATACATTGTTGCAGAAACACTCCACCAAAGAGCAAAAATGAAATAATATACGTTGCTACAGAATCAATGAATCACCTCTGTCCACCAAAGAGCATAGCATTCAATATCACATTTCAAATTCGCCCAATAAAATTTGTTTAATTTACTTAGAGCTCAGAAATGATTAATTTTACTATAATATATTACAAATAAAATATTTTTAATGTCAGTAGTACTAGTAGTTAATAGTACAAGATAAGTTAATTCGTATCTCAAACATTTAGGGAGATATGATAAAAACTGGAAATTTTTGCTGATGTAAAATACCCTCAAAACTTGATTTTAATGGGAAAATGAAAGTCGCCATTTTATTTGTAATGTTCAATAATTCCTGGATACAAAATTTAATCAAAATCGTTAAAGTGGATTTTGAGAAAATCGATTTTTCTCTTTTTGCTCTTCAGTAAACTACAATTAATTTTAACGTTGAATATCTAATTCCAAAAATTCCTAGAAGGAACCTTATAAAAACCTTGGATACCAAGTTTTAGCCCAATTGGAACAAATGTTTTGACTTCAGGTCGATATACAGACAGACGGCAACGCAAAACCCACTTTTTCAGTCTCAGGGTGTCATGAAAAGTCAATCTTTATCAAAATCTCAAGTTCTATTTTTTTTTTACGATCACAATACTTCTTTCTCCGAGGGGTTGAAAGAAATTGAAAACAATCATTTAAGCTGAACTTTTGCATTGACTGTAAAATGTGATATTTTTTTTTAAACTAACATAATCCGTTAATTCTAAAAGAAAAAGAAATGTAATATTTCGATGCTTTTTCATGTAGTGTTTAATTATGTATTCATTTCTATTAAGGATGGATTGAAAATAGTTTTAAACATGAACCAATTAACTAATGACCAGAAAACCAACTTCTCGACCTTTGATATATTGACCCTATAGAGCAGGGATTCCCAAACTGTCCTGGCTCGCGGCCCCCTTGTGAAGGGGATTATAATTTCGTGGCATCCTTATAAGAATTGTTGTGAATGTTTTGCTTATCACATTTTTCATTCAAAGTAGAATATCATATTAAACAATTAACAGTGTTTTAATTTTGTAATTATTTAAAATAATAAAATAAACATTTTTACTGAGTACACCCATACTGTTTTAATTGAAAGAAAAACTGAGCTAGCAAAAAAAACTGAATTAAGTACATAAATACAGTTATAAAGAAATAACTTTCGAAACCAATTAACTATCCCATTAGTCAACCACAATGTGGGATCACTAAAAATGAGCGATACAGTCATTAGTAGGGAAACAATAATTATTATTACTAATGTGAGACTTGTGATTGATGTAGGGCCTATAGAGCATACAATTTTGGTCCCTCCCCTAATTGTTGACAACGCAACACACATATTTAGAACGTGCAATTCAGATAAATAGTACTAAAAGACTAAAATTTATTCCCTTTCTTTATTTCATTATTTTGTGCTAATATATATTTTTTATTATGTTTTATTAACATTTCCTCTCCTCAAAATTTCGCGGCACCCCTAGCTGGTCTCGCAGCACCCCCTAAGTGCCGTGACACAGTGGTTGAGAATCCCTGCTATAGGCCCTATAGACGGATGGAAATGGTATATATATATATAGGCCCCTACCTATAATTATCTTGTGAATTTGGTTAGACATAGATATAGTTTAGATGTTTTCGTTGATTCGACGTACACATAACCAAACATAGAGGAAAGATTTTAAACTATAAACTTAAATTATTTGAATTAATTTCGCAATAATAAAAAATAAGTTTACTTAATGTTTATCTTTATACTCCACTTCATGGTTATTGTTACACTTTTAACATAATTACTAAGCATAATTACGAATTATGAATAACAGAAGTTGGGTTTATTACATTTTCAGTTGTTTTATTATTTAGCTTACATAAATTTTCTAACGAATTATTAGAAGAATAAGAAAATTAAATAGGAATGTATTTTCCTAAGTGAAATAAAACACAAACTCTTTGGGATTGAACCACCTCTGTCATAACATCGAATGCCTTTTAATAGTAGAAATATTATTTTTAATGTCGTGGCATGGGTAGGTGAGGTTAGATTATAGTCTAATAATAACTATGATTTTATTTTATATGTTTATTAAAAATTATGTTTATAGTGTATAGCTGGTTTGTGTTGTCTACAAATTAATAAGTTTTAACTTATTAAAAGACGTGTAATTTGATCTCTATATTATGTATTTTAAAATCTGATTTAAGTAGCATATGTTATCGAGAATACTTAGTGAATAATGCGCATAAGTTTTTAAGGATTGCTAAACAACTAAGAAAAAATTATTTTAAGTACCCAACCTTACAAATTTACAATTAATATTAAAATAATTTATCACCTTCTTCTCTTGGCAAAATATAAACTAATTTATATTGAATATGCAAAGTGAAATATATTTAGATTCATGTCATGGACATTAGTGAGACACTTTATTTAGAATGTCATACGCACACAAGATACAAATGATAAAAAAAAGTATGCCTATTTACAGAAACTAGTTTGATTAAATTAAGTAGGATATTATTTTGATCGTCGATTTGCAAGTATTTAATCAGATTTAACTAAAATATTTATCCAGGCCATTATGAAGATATTTCTCTATAGTAAAATATCTTTTTCCGATTGTATCGTAAAACATTTAAACAAATATTCTTTTACTGGGCTAATTAGTTTACAAATTAAAAACTTTTATTCCTTTTGGTTTAAGAGCCTCACTAAAACAAAGTATTAAAGGTGTTTAATAAAATATTTATACCTATCATATAAATTTTACTTTCATAAAAAAAAATCTCGCTTATTTTTACTCATAAATCTTACAACACTCACTAGCTAGAACCTTTCGTAGCTATTTTTTTATATATATAGATCTTAGTTATCTGTTGAACTAACTTGTTATACCTGCACAGGTAACACAAAGAGGCGAAAAAAATAAATGAAGAACAGAAACCCATCGAACAACAAAATGAATACAGGCCTAGCACCATTCGAGAAAAAATAAATGTTAACAGACCCGGTGTGCTTCCTAAGACTACATGTTACCTTGAGCCATGACTAAAATAGGCTACTTTGGTAGGCTATTGCTTACTACTAATAGGACTAAACAAAGAATTTAAAGCGAGGGAAATAATTTTTAGACCCTGACTAGCAAGTCACTCAATATTGATATACAGGCGTGCTACTGACATTTTTTAATTTGCATCGGCACGGATAGTTTTTGAACATAAAACAGTAGATTTCTTATATAGTCATTTGTCTATTGGATAATTTTCACGGAATCTCACCGGTCCACACTAACCAATTAAATAGTTGGCTGTTGAACCAATGGGTGGTTCTACATTGTATTTGTAATTATTTAGGTTCCTACTTTGAATAATACTGTTTTTATAGATGTATAAAATCTAGCTCATTTTAAATTATAATTAAATATGATAATGATTCTCTAGCTATTTACTATTGAGGAAAATATATTAGAATATGTTTCTTGTTTGAATTAAGAAACAACAACGTTAAAACCGATTTTAAATTTATAGAGGTCACCCGAGTAGGCTCGATTGTAAATGATCGTAATAAACTTTGATATAACATAGGCCTATTTGTAATATTAAATATATTTCATAAACAATCAAATGCGTATAATGGTGTTAATTTTATTTATTAAAATAGTAAGCTAAATTTAAAAAATATATTTAGAAATTAAATATAATGTTATAAAAGAAAAATAGTATTGGGAAAACATTTGTATTATCTGGCATATTCAGATTTTATTTGCGTATGAAAAGAGGACCTAAGTAGAATGTTTATTTGAAGGATATGCAAAAAAAAAATATATAAATCTAAAAATAAGTCGTTTAATATTGTAAGGAAATGCCAAACAAAAAAACTTTCCGGATAAAAAGTAGACTATAGTCGTTGACAAAATCTGGTGTTAAACGATTAGACTATAACAATAATCCCTTACAATCCCTGATCAATAGCCTTAGGTCTTTCAGAGGAAGGGTGTTTTCAACAACCACTAAAATTTATCTGGAGATTTTCTTGACTATATTTTAGAATAGCATAAGCTTTTAAAATGAAGATAACATTTAACGACAATATTATGAACTATTAGCACGCTTTAACCTACGAAAAATATGTTCATATAAATACTAATTAATAAATCAAAGTTGTTTAGTTATGTCCTAAGATTTGATACAAATAGATATATAATGGTGTCTGAACTATTTCATAGCAGAGAAGTATTTTTACTAATAATATAATAGACGAGTAAAATATAACTTACGGTAATATAACGATCGTAAATTAGAAATAGAACACTAAATAAATTTGAGCAACTACTTAAGGCAACACTATATAGGATATTCTTATTCTCAGATGAAGACATAAAATAGGCTTCAAGTAAAATGTTGACAACCTATGATAGCTTGTCACGCAGCCAAACTCTAAAAAGGTAAACTAATTAGGTATGCGAATAAGTTTCGAAAACCAGACGACTTCATTGCTAAGAATTTTTTCGAGCTTCTGGAAGTGTATTAGGAATGCTTAAAATAAGGTTCAAATCATTCTAAATATTTAAGAAACCACCCTTAATATCAAATTTACACATTCAATTATTTGTTTTAAATTACAGAATGAAATTTTATAGAAAGGAAAATATAAATCGTTATTCGGGAAACACAAAAATTTGACAAAGATAAACGCCTACGTTTGTACAATATTAAACGTATTGTGATCAATAAAGTATTAGCTTACGTTGAAAGTAAGTTAAAATATCTCAAAAATAAACATAATTATAAAAAAAAAGTTTAGTGAAAAACTATCAAATCTAAATGATAGACACAGAATAAAAAAAAAAAGTAAATTAGTATATCGAAATTGCATGCAAGCACGCGCGGTGCTTCAAAAAGATAAAATTTGAAATATTGTATTATTTTGTTTAATAAAAGTAAAAGAAAAAAAAATGAATGAAGTTTTGACTACCTCATGAGAAGATTTTCGTGGCTTTTCACCATCACTGCTGAAGCGGCCGCCTGCATATGTGAGGGGTTGAAATTCCCAACGTTTTGCGCATGTCGTAAGGGTGCCCTGAATTCTCCCCTGAAAAACATAACAACACCGTGCAAGACGTCAGGAATTTGAACACCCAGGGGGGGTTCTACTTTACTTTAAAAGAAAAAAATATAAGAATTTAAAAAAAATAGAAGATTGTTTGCATTTCTAAAAGAAAAAATTATTGAATCGGTTTCAATTTGTTTGTATTGGTTACACATATTTGTTAACCATTACCAAACAAATGTAACTATATTAAACGCAAAGGGCACGTAAAAATTATCACAAATAGTAAATTGATGTACTATAAATCCAAATAATCACATTTAAAACTATTTAATAATTCAATTTCTCACTCATAGCTTTGAATCTTGAAATAGTTTTTAATATACACAAGTCATACGTGAATAAAAAGTATATTAATTATTTCGAACCAACCAAATGCTAGTTAGGACATTTACACACGGCAAAAGGTTTGCACTTTGCTTCAAATCAGTGATGGAGAAAACCTTTTATAAAATGGTTTAGCTTATCATTGTAAATACATACTAAAATAGTATTAATAACTAAATAGGTTAATTTACAATTTGAACAGCACAATTTGTTAATATCAGAAGTTCTAAATAAACAGTAGTCATACCTTTAAAACATAGTTTACTCGACACTATAAAAGAAACAATCCCCGAGTTAAACATAGTTATAGGCCTACTCTGTTGACAGAAAACTGTACTTTTAACAAAGGATATAAAATAAGAGTGATTTAAAAGTTCGATGATCCATTCCAAACAAAATAGCCTATTTGCAAAGAAATCCTCGTGAAGTAGACCTAAATGTATAAGTGTGTTCTAATCCTCCACATATTCACAATCAAGAATACCAACTTAGTAGACTAGCTAGCTCAATAGTAACTCTAATGAGCATTCCACCTAAATTTAAGACTGTAGCGTTACAGAAGAAGAAATTACAATTTTTAAAAATAATATTGGTAGATTTCAGAGATTCGTTGCAATTCGGAGAGTACTGTAACGTGATCTATTTCATGGAATATTTCCGCATGACACGTAAACGACGTAAGTGATAATAATGAACTAATGTTGTCCTCTGGGTGTTAATTGAGTGGAATATTTCCGCATGACGCGTAAACGACGTAAGTGATAATAATGAACTAATGTTGTCCTCTGGGTGTTAATTGAGCTGAATGTCCGAATGTTCCTGAAAGTAGAATATGTTTAAGAGATGACGTCAGTCAGCCGGTCCTTACCTGGCGGTGGTGCAGTCTCGGTACAGGATGTCGAAGTCCTTGCAGCTGAGGAGTTTGCACCGGTTGACTCCGGGCTGGATGGCACCGAGTCCCCTCAGGATGCGGACCTGTTCCACGTTGCACACCAGAGGTACGATGTCCAGCCTCTTCAGTTTGGTGTAGACGGTGTGAAGGCCTCCCACCAGATGTTTCAGGAACAGCTCGAAAGCCTGGGGGAGGCACAGCATCGTGTCTCCGGCGATGATGAACGCCGCCACTTTTTGCCCCCGGTAATCGACGAGCTTGCACTCGTTGGCGGTGGGGTCGGAGGTGGAGATGGGTGGCGGGGAGTTGTAGGAGCGCGGGGGCGGGACGTTACCCCCGTGGTGTTGGGCCGCCGCCATCAGTTCCAGCGGCGAGTGGTGCAGCATGCCGCCCCCGAGCGAGTTGAGGAGACCCAGTCCCGGTGGCGGCAACTGGTGCATCACGGACTGGGCCATCCTCTGGGGCATGATCCCCATGCTGTTGGGTGTGGATACCGGGGGCGGGGAGAGCTGTTGAGGCGTCGGGGGTGCCTGAGGGGGGCCGAGACTTGTAGGACTAGCACTCGGCTGCCTCACCATGCCTAGAGGACTGTGTTGTGGAGGCGGTTGAGAGATTGGAGGCGGTGGTGGTTGTGGGTTCTGTCCGAGCGACGGGGAGTGATTGTTGTTGTTGATGTTTGGAGGGGTCACTGGAGGCTTCAAGTTGCCCGGGGGCGATGCCGTTGATGACGCATTGCTGCTGTGGTCGCTGTTCGTTGACGAAGAGTCCATGACTGAGTCCATACTCATAATATTGTCCTTCACTTCTTCCTATCCAGATTGATGGAAACCGAATGTTATTCTCGCACAGCTGTAAAAAGACCTGCCCCCTTTTAGCAAAAACTTATGTTCAATACCACACATGAGAACATCATTGGCACCCACTTATCGTCCTTTAAAGATTTGTTTTCACCAAAGTATTTCTTTTAAACTATGTTAATAACCGAAGCCAGCGTGACATGTTACCATAGATTTTGCTAATTAAATTTTGACATTGCTAGATCAGTTACATACTTCCACAAATCTTGAGACGAATTTCTTTCTCTTGATCAAACAACCATTTCTTAAAAAAAAAAATAGGCACACAGTCAATGCTGCAATCAATCGGACAAATCAGTTTATATGTATAAACCTAAAACACCCGAATCAGTCGACGACAAAATGTCAAATGGGCTCTCTCTCTGGAGTCCAAAACAAAAGGGGAAGTCCCCTCCGACTCGAAAACCCCCTGTTGGTTATTGTTACAGATAGAACATATTATCAGTCAGTCCGATAGAACGAGTGAGACATGCGCCCAAGAAGGCAAAATCCTTTAGCCCCGAGTCTGCTTAACACGCACGCACACACAGACACAGACACACACACATACGCACGACGGAGGAAAACTGTCCAATCCCAAACGGCAACGGTATTATTCAAAAAACTGTTTTGTGTGTCTCTTCATGTAAACCTCCCTACACTAGCCCGACAATACAATAATGCTGCAACAACAGTAGAAACGAAATACAGTTCAAACTTCTCTCTCTCTCTCTCTTTCTCACTGGAGGAGGGGAAATTTCAGCCGTGGAGAGAGGGGAAAGGGGAACTCACCAAACTTAACAAACATCGCACACATCCCAAAAAACCACTATATCTCCGTCTCACTCGGATAACTAAAAGTTGCTTTTCATACAAAAGACGAAATGGAGACGGACACACAGAAGAGAGAACGATAAAAAAAAAGGAGAGACGAAATAGTAGAGACGTAGAGAATACAATAAAAAAAAACGCACAGAGAGAAGCGCGGATCACTTTTCAACAAACACTAAAAAAGTCTTCTCCCGGGTGGAGACGAAAGGGAATAAAATAGGAAAATAAAGGGTGTAAGGGATGGGAGGAGGGAAAGAAAAATATCGAGGGGAAGTTCTGTTGGTGGGAGTTGGTAACCAAAGAACGGGCGGGGGCGTGCGGGGGGAGGGAGGGAGGAACCTCAATGTTCCAGAAATTGCTCGAAAAGGGGGAGTTGACATATGCCCCCCTTCACCCTTAGTTCTGTCCACAGGGTGAAAAACTCGCAAACAGTCGCAAAAGCAATAAATAAAAGCTCCTCTAGAGCTGAAAAATTCTTTTCCCAGAATTCTATAGTAGCAACTGCTTCTCTTGCGACGAATTTTCTTCCAGTTTTTTTTCTTTCTAATTCCTATATTCTGTGTTTCCCCTCATATTCCACTCTTTCTTTCTTTTTTTGTTTTGTTGTTTAAAACTCCCTCCCTTTTCCTTTCCGGCTTGGTAGGAAAAGGAGAGAAGAAGAAGAAGGGGAAGGGGGGATGGGAGACACGCCGGGAAAACTTGTAGCCACTCACAGGCTAGTCATTATCCACACAACACGCGCACCTTAAACGTGATTGGCCGACGAGGCTAGAGCACCTCGCTTCTCATTGGCCCACTTCGACTTGGAGTTCCGCCTGACTTGCTTTTCAAAGTTTCTTGTTTTCCCACCCCATTCTCTCTTCCCCACCCTCACCCCCTCGCAACCGTACATACACACACAGACACATGGACAGACACACACACACGCACGCACACACACCTTCCCGCTAACTTTTCACCCTTTAAGACTCCGCCCCAGATCTTATTGAGAGAGCTACTACAGAGAAATTCGCCGTGGCACTTTTAGTTTGTGGGTGCCTTCATAAGAGAGAGACAGGACATGGCTCAGATTTTCTATCCTCTGCGTTAGCGCGCCTGTTTCGTATAGTTTCTTCTACCCTCCTCCCTCTCCTACAACCCTGTTTTACACCTACATCTTTGCTCTGTCACACACAAGCTTCATCCTTCATTTCATCAACGCCTTCTTTTCCCCACCTGCAATAAGATGGGCGGGTTTTGAACAATCCCCTAAGAGAGAACTCCCTCAACCTAACAATCAACAATAAGTCACGGTCCCAAACAATAAATGTCACTCCTTATCTTCGTACACTTTCAACAACAACAACAAAAAAAAGGGAGAAAAATAAGTATTCATAAAGCACTTTTGAGTCTAAAAAAATATAATCTAAGGTTTCACTTCTACAAAAGCACAGATGTGTCTCGTTGCTATTTAATAATATTGCAATTTTTGTTTGTACCTTGTTTTTTTTCAATAATGAATTTTCCCTCGAAATGTCATCAGACAGCTGATTGTAAAACACGTGATAAGCTCGAGGGAATAATGACAGTAAACTAAATCAAACACATTCCCTAAACACTTGCTCATAATCGGAAAAGGAACGATGACACTATTATCAAACAATACAAAAAATATCGAACGGTTTTGAATCGGTTATTATCGTACTGCCAACGTGACGAATGAAAATGTCTCTCTTCACCTGGCCATGGTAGTCGTGTCAGGTCGAGGATGGGAATGAAGACTGGTTTATGGAGAGGGACTGGCGAGCCCCAGGACCTCGGTTTCAGAAGGGAGACTCGAACAACCACAACACACGAGGGGAGAGAGAAAAAAAAACAAGATTGTTGAAACAGTCGACATCTGTCGGCTGCGTGTACAACTACTCCCAGAGGATAGTAGCCGGCTTCTTCCCTCGGAGCAGCTCGCGGTTTGATGATTAATAAATAAATGAATATATTCGTTGTTTTTATTAATACAGAAACTACCGTGTGAAAATTCATTGATACAACCTTTAATAGTAAACAAAACAAAAATTTTGATTGAAATCCAATAGTAATTAATTTGAAATATTAAAAGATAAAATGCTTTTGATAAAATAAAATACAGCATAATTTTCTCACATAGAAGGTGTTATTTTTCCTGTGTGCTTGGAAATGACATTTTAATTGCATGACTATGAAAATTTAGCACAATACAAGACAAATTACGAAATCTTTATTTATTTTTAAAAGTAAAATAATAATGTATAGGTACTCATGAAATTGTACTGCACTTTGAAACTCAGAAAAATACAGAATGAGCTATTTAACTTTTTCTTACGAAAGAGATCATTTTTAAATTAAATGCATTATCATTAATAAGTTATTATTAATAATTTTATTGCTGTTAAGTTGATTTATATTCATGCATTAAAAGAAAACTTTTGTTTTTACTGTGTCTTATTACCTCTCCATGCTATTCTAATTTCATCCCGCTAACGCGGAATAGGAATGATAAGTGCAAAGTTGAGAAGAAAAGTACCAGTATTTGCTTGGAGGGAGGGTAAACTATTTATAAAAGACCATCCGCCCGGTATTCGAAACCCAGTCTCTCGTGTTACAAACATAGCTTACCAGTCTAAACGAGATTGACGTTTTATCCGAGTGACTGATACGGGCATTACTTTTACAATTAAATATAATTTTACAATTAAAAAGGCTATTATATTTTGGCTGTTCTATTTTCTACCAAGTCCACGCGGTTTTTGTTTTTTTAAATCACCACGTCTCACTACCTGTATATGCATATATAATAAAAACGCTAGTGAGTTAGGGACGGGGAAGGTTGAATTTCGAATAATTGCATCCGCATTTTCCTGGAGGGAAAATATTTTTGGAGAAACCCACCTCAGTACATCCGACCAGGACCATAACACTAATCTCTCTGCTATCGGCAGTCTTGTCTATTGCGAGAGTGACGCCTTAGACCATGTGGCCAGTGAATAAGGTAAAGGTTTCATTCATTTAATCTCTGTACAAGTATTGCAAACCATCTTAACCCACGGCAACCCACATCAAGTCAAAATCCTATAGGAATTAAAAAGTAAATGACAATTTAAATATAACATCCTTGGCAACTATCCCTTTTTACAGATGATGTCAATTTTTACAGATAGGCCTACTATATAATAATAGTGACGTTTTGTTAGTGTTTGTTATTATGTATTCATTTGGGACTAAATCTTCTAAAAGGTTCCTCCTAAGACTATAGTACTCATTGTAAACATTTACTTTTTTAGTTGTATAAATTCTCAAATATATTTGAATAAGTCTACACCTTTTTTGGTTTTTTTTCTCTCTTGCAATGATATATTTTATTTTGATCCTAATTTTATGTTAACGTGAACAAACATTTTATACACAGTTCATTTTTTATTGTCACTTGAATAAATTATTGTTGGTGAAACAATAGGCATAGAGCACTTTATTTGATAAAATGTATAAATGTATTACTTTTTTATTACAAACAATTAAATTCTAGCATTTCAATTTTTTTTTATTAGCAGGTAAGATATTATAAAATATGTAGACTGTAGTTTCAACTAATTATGGTAGGTCATATAGCTCTATTATTTTTAATATCATTGAGTCAGATGGCGAAACTTTTAGAATGTATATATCTGAAAAAATACTATATATCAGATTCTAACCCGCCAATTTTCATTTGAATATGAGATTGTTATAGTTTAGTAAATTTTAGAATCCAACCCACACCATTGTTTATTTCGGTTTGTTTCCTACCTGATAATTTGTAACTTCATGAAAGCTATAAAGTATTTAATTAGGGAATGGATAGGCTAAAAACTAAAGCCCTAAAACAAAACATAGCCAGTATATCAAATAAAATTAAATAAAACACAAAAAAAGGTTCATGTTAAATTTAACTACGCATCAAATTAATTAAGTCCATATCAAATCAAATTTACTCACCCCGCCAAAGGGGGGAAAAAACTTTTTATAGAGTCAAATTTAATCACGTCCCAAGACAAAAAGTTAATCTTAAATAAAATAATTTATTTAAGCACTAAATCAAAGAGCTAATATCAAATTTAACCAAGCGACAAAACAAAAACCTCCAGGCTATTTACCAAATTAATATTCAGATACAACCTAATTCCAGCGATTTAAAGAAAAAGCTACGTGATCATTAAACAATAGTAGCTCACAAACTGACAACCTCTGCGACATGAAATTGCAAAAAAAAAAAAAGTTAGTACTCAGCTCTCTCGCTCCCCAAAAAGATACTGTTACCCCCACAGCTATTAATTAGCATGTAGGCGTACTCAGTGGTATGTATTTAAAGCGGCCCGTCGGTTGGTTTGTGACCAATATTGGTCTGAATTGACTAAAACAATACGTTGACACTGTTGTATATACTGAATGTTTGGTCAGTTAAATGGATGAAGATATGGTTGACACAATGTTATGAGAAGGGCTGGAAGGTGCGGGTGGTGTTAGAGGGGGGGTACAGGGCGAAATGTGTTTAGTTAATGGTCAGGTAGGAGGGGGTGGGGGAGAAACTAATATTGGTTTACAAATAAGCCACTCGACTAAGCCACTACTATAATTATAACGCCGATCTACGTGTTACGAGAGCTACGAAAATCGAAAGAGTAGTAGTAATGTTAATAATAATCATGTGTAGGAGGGAGTTGGGGATGGAGGGAGGAGGGGGTCTCCCAAGTCACAACATTGGGAATACCAACACAACACCGGTTCACGAACAAACAAGTGATGCCAACTTGACGGTTCTACCTTCCTCTCCAACTTCTCTCTCCTCGTTGACGGGAATTGCTCCCTGACAGGTAGGCTAGTGGCCATACACGTCCATGTATATGTGTTTGCTTGACAAACAGGGGCATCAACTAACTGCAACTGTTTGCAACATCGGCTGGTTGACTATGGTGGTAGTGTTAATTGAATTGTTCTTATAACTTAATAAGGGATTATTTATGTCTGGTATATCCTGTTAGCGTCGTGGATAGGTTTCGCTAATACCGAATAATTTAATGAGAATTAATAATTGTGGAATTTGGTCTCCATTTAATTAGATAAAAACTAGATCGTCAGTCGACATACGTCAATTTTGCCATAACAGATGCTTTTAGATTTTATAAATGTATATTGTAAATGCGATTAATCTAGTTAGAATTAGTCGTGTTATATTAACCATTCTAATTTTAATCCCAAATTTAAATGTTCCCCATTTGAATATGTTTGAAATCTTTTGGGTATATTCTATTTAAGTGTACTAAGTTACAATTTTTTTAAATTATTAAAATTGGTTTGGATGGAATTAAGAGAGTTATTGTAGACATTTCAGAGCATTCAAAGGGGAAATGGTTAATTGTGAATTAAAATTAGAATATCAATATATGTTATAAACTAGCTGGTGTACCCGTTCTTTACACGGGGAATTTATAAAGTAGCTGTGTTATTTTTAATATATAAAATAATTAGCCTCATCTCTCATGTGGGAAAGATCGTGGAAAGAATACTCAACAGACAATTGAAACAGAAAAAAAGAAAGTATTATAGAAGAATACCAATTTGTATTCATAAAAGGAAAAGGAACAGGAGATGCTATCGGGATGGTGAGAATAAATAATTTAAGAGAGTGTGCTCTGGAAGTCGAAGAAGAGGACTACGTTGGTTTCATTTACTGGCAAAAGTCGTTCGATAGAGTGAAGTGGAAGGAACTGATACAAATACTCAAGAAGATCTGCATCAAATAGAGGTACCAAATGCTGTTTGTAAACCTGTACCTGGGACAGCAAGTTAAGGTGAGGTTGAACGATGGAAAGACCAACAGCGTAGATAAAGGAAAAGGAGTGAGCCAAAGATGCTGTTTGTCATCTAGTCTGTTTGAACCTCTAGGGAGAAAGACTGGTCAGAGGACCCTTGGAGGGAGGTTGCAATTTTAAGATAGAAGGATGAACAGTAAGCAGATGATCTAGCATTGCTGGACAAAAATAAATAAGTATTGCAGGAAATGATAAACTAGCTGAGGGAGATAGGGAGAAGATATGGCACGAATATCAACATTTTGAAGTCAAAAGCGATGATGATTTCAAAAAATTAAGAGACGTTGAAAATGAAAATTGAAAACCAAGATTTGGAAAACATATAACAGTTGAAGTAGATAGGATTTCTTCTGACAAAGGATGACTACTGAACCAAAGAAATTAGGCCGAAGATAGCCATGGCTAAGGAATCTCACAACAAAAAGAGGTTGCTGCTGACCAGCAAGTTTAAAATCATTTTCTCACACATTCTTTTATAATTTGTGACAAAATTTTCCAAAATAATATATCAGTAAACCGCGCCTTACTAAGTTTGCCAAATAAAAACAAAGATAGTCATGTGAAACACCTTTTCAGAAAAGGAAAATTAAACAACATTTTTAATATACATTAAAAAAAATGATCAAGTTTCAAAAAGATAGGATTTCCCATTTTATTGAGTTTATGTTTTATTCAGCGAGTATTGAATTAATGACGTTGAAACTTAAACCACAAACTCATAAATAATTCTATAAATAGTCCTGCAGTTCCACAAAATAATCATTTTTACCTTAAAGTTGTTTTTTGTGAACATATTTTAGTAAATCGTCTACAATTTAGGCTATTTGTTTTATAAACGAAAGTGGCATGTAGAAGTATTCCTGCCAGGATGTAGAGTAAAAAAGTCCGTGGTAGCATATGTCTATTTAAATTAGGAAACAAAAAAATGTAATTTTAAAAATCAAGTAAATGTTTTTCAAGGCGCAAATAGTATAGTGAGTGTGTAAACTCGTCAGAAGAAAAGAGGGAGTGTTATCAGTAGTAAACTAGAGACCTCGTAGGATGAACTTCTAATTTTCTTCCCTCTCTTTCTAGTTCGTACATTGGTGTATGAGCGTGATAGTGCTTGGGCTGCTTAAGGTGCGTCAAGTAATGATGCAACCCGCATCGCAAAATAGCTTTGACTTATCCAAGTACAGTAGCCCCATGGCTTCTTTGGTGCTGACTGACAGCTTTGAAAAGTTACCAGAAAAAAATACGTATCCCTACGCTGAACCATATGATCTGCAAAAACATGTATTTAGCAGCTGTCACTTCTGACAGTCAAAATTTATGTATATACCTAAATATTGACTGTCAGAAGTCAGCTGTGAGCTGTCAGTAAGTACCGAAGAAGCCATGGGGCTACTGTAGGCAACATCATTACGTGGGAACAGAACGTTGTCCAGGGTATGCCTTGAAGGTTGTCTACACGTCATTCCCGGAATAATCTTACATGATGATGGTGATTATAATGGTATGGAGCCAATGTAAATATTAAACCTAGCGTAAACCTAGTAAACAAGACTCTTGTGACATAAGGAAACAGTTCCTCTTCTGTAAAAAAATACCTGTGGTATTACTGGAAATCAAATCCGGGACACCTAGATCAATAACCAGGGGTACTAACCACTAGACCAAGAGACCGGTCATAAAAATTAGTCATCAGTTAATTTCCCTAAAATCCACTTTTCTTTCAAAAACACGTATACACTGCTATTTCATACTAATATATATATATAATATATAATATTATAAAGAGGAAAGATTTGATTTTTTGTTTGTTTGTTTGTTTGAAATGAATAGGCTCCGAAACTACTGGACCGATTTAAAAAATTCTTTCACCGTTGGCAAGCTACACTATTCCCGAGTGACATAGGCTATGTTTCATTTTCAATAAAATTAGGGATGCTTACTAAAACTTGAATAATCTAACCCAAGGTGTAAAAAAATAAA
>CABFOV010000836.1:62761-73238 GCA_902141375.1 Timema poppense | reverse complement strand
TTTAAAAAAAAAAATCTCCTGAAAACAAGTGAGGCTATAAATACTTTAACACGCATTTGTGGTGAGCTCCAAAACACTCGTTAGTTTATGACCCCTTTCACCCCCTGGTGGTCACATGATCTAGTGTGCCACTCTTTCATTAGACTGGATTGATGGAATAAAAGAAGTTTTTGGTGCAAATCCCAGTCGGCTGTACTGAGGTTTTTTTTTCTCTCAATGGTTTCTCTCTTTATATACAGAATGTTTCAGTGAAAGCATGCAAAAATTAACTAGGACATTGAGGATGCTCTACCAAACATTTTGAGACAGGGAACGTGGTTTATGTGAAACCAGCTAAGGGAGATGTGGGCCTAAACACGTGGGGGAGAGCCTGAAGGCTATTTCATATGGGGATATCTCAGATGACTGGTGTACGAGACCCCAGTGGACACAGACTTGGAATTGCTCGCCAGGATTGTCGTCGCCTGTGGTGTGATTCGCAACACGCGAGGGATATTTGAACGGGCGCGGCAGAATCTCCTACGCTGATGTTACTCTTGCATTGGGGTTGGTGGCCGTCATTTTGAGCAACTGTTGTGAGGCACGAAATGGTAGGCTACCTCCGGTTTGTCGATTATACGGTATACTGTACAGTACTACCTGTACGTAATGTTACAACTAAATGTAAATAAATTACACGTAATGATTAGCTGTAAATAAATCGGACATCAGTAACAGTGTTAGACATGTTTAGGCCCATATCCCATTTTGCAGACCACACGTTACCTATCTCATAGTGTTCGGTAGAGCATCTCCTATGTCCTGTTTAATTTTTGCATGCTTTACCTGAAACACCCTGTATATACGTAGATATAGGTACATTTCCTGTAAATTCTACCTTTCTCATCTCTACATTAATAGTGTAAATATGTGGATAACCCAAACGGATAGTGCTTTTTAACATTCTTTCCTTTATTTAAAAAATTAAAGATAAATTTAGAGACCAAAATGTAACAAGCCTATTACTTCGCTGACAAACACTTTTTTTTCCCCCATATACAAATGTTTGGTTTTAAAGTCCAACACATTATTAAACAGTGTAAAACGATCCACTTAACAATATATCGTAGGGACGGGTCGATTCATTAATAATCGAACTGATGGCGTGTCCATTAATAATTACTTGGATGAGCGAGACAGTCGGAGTGAGACGAAGAGAGAAGGATATTGTGAGTAGCGTCTAGCAATCACCAGCCTCCAATCAATCATGTAGCACAAACCACAATATCAACAACTACAACCAGAACAAGCGTTGCACTAGGGTAGGGGGTGAATTAGTCAATGAATCGATCACAGTGTTGTTTTTTTGTTACACACCCTATCAACCTTAAAATAATATACCATTTTGTCCCACGCGTAAAAATACTCTCTTCTTGTGATGAATTAGTAGGCCTACAGTGAACAACGTACGGTTGGATGAAAATTGTGAAGTGTGTCAAAAATCATATTTCAATCTGTTGAAACATGGGCGCAAGGTCTTTAACTGAGTCAGACAATGAACTTACCTCTTAAGACTAAAATATTCACTATAGGATGACCCGTTATAAATCACCTACCTTGCCAAGTAACGCATTAAATCTTATTGTGAAATCGTGTTCTTGAATAGGTTTAAAATACAAGGGGAGGAATGTCACTAATATCAGATTACGTATTTTTCAGGAGATAATAAAAACGACACGTGACAACTGGCTCGAACTATACAAAAATTAGATGTTACAAGGCTAAAACATATTGCTCAGGTAATTTAAGGTTCAGTTGACACAAGACGTAGGTGTAATAAAGCGCAGGTGGCACAAGGCGTAGGTGTAACAAAGCTCAAGTGAAACAAGGCGTAGGTGTAACAAATCTCAGGTGGCACAAGGCGTAGGTGTAACAAAACTCAGGTGACACAAGGCGTGGGTGTAACAAAGCTCATGTGACACAAGGCGTAACAAAGCTCAGGTGGCACAAGATGCATGGTTCAAACTAAACATAGCTAAGATGAGCTAAGGATTAGATGACTTATTAGAATGATGGCCCAAGGACCAGTTGACCCAATACTCCTGGTGAAACAAGGCTAAAAAAATAACATGGACCGGATGACAAAAAGCTTAAATGACACAAAACCTAAATGACAAATATCTAACACAACACTATACTTAAGTGACAAATTACTCAAACAACACAAAGATAAAAAGGTATATCTCAGATGATTCAAGATTCAGGTGACACGAGCCATAGATAACATAAAGCATTAAAAACATACATGTATAAGACAAGACATAGCTCATCTGAGTTAAGGATGAGATTATTCAAGGTTCAGATGGTCCAAGGCCACAGATAATGTACACATCAGACCCACATCCTCCAGGTTTAAATGGCTCCACTACGGGGAAGAGCTTGATTCCTTAAACAAGATTATCGCTAGGTTCTATCAAGGGGCATTTAAAAAAACTAATTTTAAACATGGTTTCACTAGAGAGAAGATACAAAGATCCATCTCGAGTCAATAGGCCAGCTTTCACAAAGATAGGTTCAGGTAGCGACCCAACCCTCTCTTCACATAATTATGCATCATAAAAAGCCTACGCAAACTGCCCATTACGATTACCATGGCGCCTTTATGATGCATAATTATGTGAAGAGAGGGTTGGGTCGCTACCTGAACCTAAACCCAACCATCACCCAAACATCATGGAGCTCAAATGGAGTAAGATTCAGCTAGTATAGAGCCCAGACGACATAGCGTGGATGACAAAGACCCAGATGACATATGGCTTATAATTTAGATAATACAAGGCTCAAAAAGCATGAGACTCAGTTTACTGATAACTTATTTTTGAACATTTTTTGAAGAAAAATATCCTTCAGTAATTTTGTTTAAAACGGGTAATTGAGGAATATTTTACACGATAAGTGATTTCTTTTTTTCGGAAAAACTACAATTTGAGGTTAGATTATGAATGACTGAATTTTGGAATTTTCTTTTAATGGCTACATTGTTTTTAAAACCTACATTTAAAGAGTATTTCATGTTATTATCAAAATAACTTAGTTTCCTTCTGAGGAAACGTTATTTAAGGGTATTTTACTGGTACTATGTTTGTTTGTTTTTAATTTCTAATTTCAATAGAAGAGAAAGTGTGTACTCTTCATCTACCATGTAAGGTAAAAAGCTTCCATTAGGGTTCAGCTTATAAAGTCAGGGCCATAGTGTAATCCATCAAGGTAAGACTGCTACCATTCAGGCTAAGCAAAGTGTACGATTGTGTCGTACCATTTATTTAATTAATCAATTACATCTACAGTCAACTTTATCGCCCCCGCCTCGATGACCGTACATTCCAAGGCGTCATTTTCACAATATAATCTAATGTCGATGACGGTTTTATCGGGGTTCAAATCCTACTCGCTTATATTGGAGATGGTTAATCCTGAATGTTTTTCCCCTCTACCGCCACTCATATGCGGGTACTCTTCCCTTAAATTCAGCCGTCCCTATCCCTAATACATTAGCTTAATCAGTACGTACGCATGTGTATATGTCGAAAAGGTAGTAAGAAGCGGTGAAAAAAAAAGTTTCAGTCTATGCACTCGATCTTGTTTATGTTGCGACCACAGTTCAACCCCCAGTATCAGCAGACACATATAGAATGTTACCATAACCCGTTTTGTTGTTTACTCAGGCGCGTTATCATTCGTATCTACCCTTCACCTCGTTCTGACAACCCTAGCTCTAATGTCGAGGCAAATAGCTACACTTTCAGATCCCCCCCCCCCGTTAATACAATACAATTAGACAACCCCTCTAGCGGGCAATCGAACCCGGCACCACCTGCATCCCCTTTTCATGGAAACAAATCAAATCCCCCACCACTTCTCACCCTAATGGCTCGTGGAACCATTTCGGGGCTTAATATCATGAGGGCGATAAATAACATGTTAAAAGTTATTCTTATTTTGTCCATAAGGGGATGAGATTATAAATAGTGGAAGAGTTTACATAATTATGAGCTAATTATCCTGTATTCATTACCAGATATTGTTCGGGTAGTCAAATCTCTCAGGTTACGGTGGGTAGGACATGTAGTGTGAATGGAAGAAACTAAAACCCCAATCAAGGCAAACTCTATAGGAAGATACCATTGGGAAGACCTCGATCCAGATGGGAGGATAACATTAGACTGGACCTGAAGAAGATAGATCATAATGAGGTGGACTGGATAGAACTAGCTCAAGATAGGGATAATGATGTTAACTATCTTACTATGTTGTTACCATAAAATAGGTGAAGTATGCTAAATATTTTTAATGAAAACTAATTGTATAGATTGTAGTGAGGATTACTATACAGAAGATTTTCGATAGTTTGAGGTAGGTATACGCCTGATTCACATTCTTTTACACCGGATGGACAATGATGTTCGACCCTCGATGTGAATCAATACATTTATTTGGTACAGTGCCTCTTACTGCAAGTTTGGGCTATCCAAAAACTTTATTACACTAAAGAATTACAGCAAACATTATAAGGTAGGGTCGAAGAAGACTCGAGAAAAGGCCAGTGTTCTTGAAGTTGTTGTTTTTTTGCCAAAATAAATAGAATATTGCTCCAGTAGAAACCTAAAGCTTAGTTTTCTTCACATGGTGATATCAACAGTTCTTGAATATATGTCAAGAGTGTCCTGGAATTTAATGATGACTTTTTCTCTTCGTTTAAAAAGTTTCTCATCTAATGCCGCAATGCTCATGACAAATATTTAACAAATACTATTTTAGATACATCTCCTCCAGCTTGTACCTTTTTACATTTCTTTCTTATTCGTCTATATATACGGATTGCCTCAATGAACAGTAGAACACACATCTACAAAAGAAACAAGATAGCAAGAGCAAACACTTACTATAAGACTGCATCAAGAGTTTCTCATAGACGCTAGAAGGAACATGCAAGGAGGATCTGAACCATGGAGGACAGTCCGTAAGACCAATTACATACGTCATGAATCATGATCACCCCTCAACAGCCCTCTTAATAACCCCCTTCATTCTAGAGAATATATTATATTTATGCAATTGGCACCCATATTCTCTCAGTGGCTTCAGAAGGAGATCTAAACCTTGTAAATCAGTCCACAAGACAAACTAAAGGTGCTTTGACCCACCTAAACCTCCTCCTCAACACCCCTATCCCCCGTAGAGAATATATCATATTTACTTTACTGTAACCCAGAATCTGTCAGCGCCCAAAAATTAACCCGCAAGGACCGGGGACTTGGAAAGCAGTCCGCGAGACCAGCCTCATGTTCTATGACCCTGCTCATCAACTTCGCTTGCCTCCACTGGAGAATCTATCCTATTTATGATGCTGGCGCATAGATCTTTCAGCGGCATCAGAAGGAACTCACAGAGGGATACAAACCACGAAAGGCAGTCTGCTAGACCAACTACATGTGCGATAGGCTGCGTGTCAAATCGGTTCGACGATAGAGGTAGGTGATATCGCACAACCCTAATAGATTTCGGCTGCTTGTTGTAAACAAGTCATTTACGGTCCCGCCTACTGGGTGTTCCTGCTATAAAAAAGTTATATTTAACCTGTTGTTAAGTGTACTACACAATGTAGAGTGAAATGTTGAGTCAACGTGGACACCACAGTTGTGTGATTCATAACTTTAAATTCGGATTTCATATGTTTTTGGCAAATGACGTTGATAGATGTGGGAGCAGTCCGTGTAAGTCCTATCTAACCGTTTCATCAGAGGTTACAATCATTCTTGCACACGGCCATTGCGTCTCTGATGAAGGTACACTGAACAGAAAGTGGATGAGCAAAGAAATTAAGAGAAAATCTGTCGAGGACATAACGTAAACGTCCGAATAAGGTTGCCCATGCAGCATTAAGAGAGAATGATGTAATCACGCTAACCTCAAATGGTGTGTAGCTAATTATAAAATGCATGTATAATGATAGGATTAATGCGTTGGCCAAAATTGCTAAAGAATAGTGATAATGTCTACGCAACACTTGAGAAAATGACAATCCTGATGCACTTACGATAAAACTTCCTTTTAACCAATGTTTCTTTTTGACAAGAACGAACCTTGAATTTATCGCGAAAGTATGAGACGTGTTGGTGGATGGAACTTTTAAAAGTTTTCTTAAGCCATTCTATCAGATATTTTCAATACATGGTTTGGCAAATAGCCTGAATCTATCTCCCTCTCATAGTACTTATTCTCCTTAGTAAGAATACTACTATGAATACTGCAGCATTGCAGTATTTAGTGCCTGAATACACCCAACACGTAGTTAATCCATAAGTTGCACCTAACAAAAGATTTTAATACCCAGAAAAGTGAAATATCTTCTTCTATGGGCCTGCTGTTTGGTATTACATTGCTTGTATCTGTATGGATTGAAGACTTCTTCACCGATGTAATCATGGCACGTATTCCCAGAGACGACTAAAGACTTAATGTCTGAGATGAGTACTCTGCGTCTAGCAAGCGGACAACCAATGGCGTGGAATCCTTTCCTTCAAAACTAAACAGTATTTTTAATTCTAGTCATCCTAATATTTTTCTTCTCATTGACGCCATTAAAGATATGCATTGTGACACACACGTCTAAATGCATAGTCGAAGTATACTTCATCTTTACTTTCTTCAGAAGGAGGAATTTATCCAAAAAAACCATGGGCAAACTGGATGCAGGAGAGATTTATTTGTCGCCATTGAAGGAGTAAGCAAAAATGATAACTCCCAAAAATGATCAAGTAGTATAAATTTAAATTTTGACGCTTTTGACATTGAATTTGTTATATATTCTCACTATGATTTTGTATTTCTTTTAATGTATTACACTAGCTTATATTACAATATTATGTTCTTCTTTATTTTCCTCCTATATTTATTTTGGGATTGATTCGTGCTCCTCTTTGGGAGCGATTTGGGATGGCCGCTAAAAACATCGGGACCAATTTAGGTCAAGACATAGAAAATGAGATCTATTTGACAAACAGGTATAATATGTCCTATCTACCACCCTCCCACTCTTCCCATCACCCCCTACATTACGCTAATAGCACCCAGAATCGATCAACGGCCCCTCTAGGAAACCACAGGGGGATCCTAACAACGTAAAGCAGTCCACAAGACCAACTACATGCGCTTTTTATTCCACCTCATAACTCCCCCTCATACCACCAAACCTCCCTCCCTTCTCCAAATAATATATTGTATTTACGCTACTGGCACCCAGAATCTTTCAGCGGCGCCAAAAAAGAACCTTTGGAAGTATCCGAACCACGGAGGGCAGTCCATACCATACGCGCTACGAGGAACTCACCAAACCCCCCACAGCCCCCGTATCCAATTCATCTCCTATTGTTCGAAACTGTTGGGTTTGCGCTGGATTGGGTTTAACGCCGTTTTCCTCCGCACAATAGCCCCCTCTCTCGTTCAGATTAATATACATATCCATGGTCAGTGTATGACATGAGCCCCAGTTATTATCATATATGTGTATGTGTGTGTGTGTGGCGTGCGTGTTAGTTGATATTGCATTATGCGGGCATTTCGCAACAATGACCCGTGGCTTCCCGCGAACAATGCGAGGAAGGTACAAAGTGCACGCTAACATGTGCCCCTACTGAACCCCTCCAACAGATACTAATACGACCCCCTTCATCCCCCTCACTTAATTATTCTACTTTATCAACATGGCTTTCGATACTTTGTTTCGAGAAATATTCTTTTAGTTTAACAAAAACAAAAAAAAGGCTATATTAACCTTGGTATTAGTAAAAAATAATCATCGCTAATTACCCGTATCGGTGGGCGTGCGGAGTAGATGTAGGGCTCATCTAGTCTGGTCTGCCTGTGACAAAGAGATCCAGACTCGAGTCCTAGCAGGGTGTGCTGAGGGTGGGCTTTACTTAATGGTCCCTTCCACGCAAATGTAGATGAATTTTCTCTATACTGACATTACTCAACCTTACTCCCTTTGAGTAATTAAAATCCGTACATCCCAGATGGGGTGTAGGACGCGTTGGAAAAAATGGAAATAATTGATAACTATTATGAATACTATTGTTCGATTTGATCCCAGATCGTCCCGTATTTCACTGGTTGGAGCTTTTGAGCACAAACGTAGAGGACCCTAGTTTGACTCCCCGAGGTGCTTGGTTGAGAATTTGTGATTCATGAATAATGTTAATATATTGATAATAAACTACTTAATCTAAAGTGTAGGAGGGAAGGGGGTAGCTTAGAGCTGGGAATCAGTGGATAGCTTAGAGCTGGGAGTCATGGGGTAGCTTAGAGCTAGGAGTCATGGGGTGACTTTGAGCTAGGAGTCAGGGGGTGGTTTAGAGCTAGGAATCAGTGGATAGCTTAGAGCTAGGAGTCATGGGGTAGCTTAGAGCTAGGAGTCATGGAGTGACTTTGAGCTAGGAGTCAGAGAGTAGCTTAGAGCTGGGAGTCAGGGAGTGGCTTAGAGCTAGGAATCAGAGTGTAGCTTAGAGCTGGGAGTCAGAGAGTAGCTTAGAGCTGGAAGTCAGGGTGTGGTTTAGAATTAGGAGTTAGGGGGTGGCTTTGAGCTAGGAGTTGGGGGATAGCTTAGAGCTAGGAGTCAGGGGATGGCTTAGAGCTAGGAGTCAGGGGATGGCTTAGAGCTAGGAGTGGGGGGATAGCTTAGAGCTAGGAGTCAGAAGGGTAGCTTAGAGCTAGGAGTAAGACGGGTTGTTCAGAGAGAAATCAACATCTGGTTTGAAAGGTATTATCCTAGGGGGAATACAATGTTCAAAGTGAATACAATATAATAATTAATAAAGCTAATATATTTAAGGTGTTTTGTTTTGTTTTTCTAGCGTGTCGCCAGGGTTTGGTTTGTCAGCTAGACATGCCTGGTCTTCTACTGGCAGTAACGGATATTTAACAGTCTTCTGAGGCCATGTAGCTGCGGTAACTTCACACCGATGAGATTATGAGATGATGAGGAAGATGGTCTGGTTCCAGTAGAATTATTAATCCTAAATTAAACCTAATTAACCAGCCATGAGAACAATTCTCCTTCGGGAAAAGTACCTATGGTAGGCCTAGCACCGGGAATTGAACCTGGGACCTTTAGTCTAGTAGCCAGGAATGGTTAATAAATTTCATATTTATCTTATACGTATGTTAAAAATTCACACCATTTGTCAATTGTGACAGCTGCAAAGCACATGAGTTGGGCCTATTATGAGAGGGTGTTGATAGTCTCTGGCTTTCTATTTTTGACCGATCATATGAGTTAAATTTCCTGAATCATGTGAATCTTCATAGTTTTCAATAACTATCATAAACATTTTTGTACTTAGTATATTTTTTTTAATTTTCAGGTTTTAAGTTTTAAGTCTTATGACAAAAGAATGCAGTCAGGTTATTAAACATATTTTTTTTAAAGGGAATTTGGCCAAACATATCTATCATTGATAAGTGAGTTTCATTAGTGGAAAAGTGTTTTTCCTACTTTACAGTCAAGAAATGACAAGGACTTGGGCAGTCTAGCATCAAGACCAGTGAAAGTTACTGTTACTGAAAATTTGAATGCTATTCACTCCGAAGGATCGAAGAACTTCCATTAAAAACCTATCAGAAACCCTTAACATATCTCGGAAAAGTGTAAGCTTCATCATCCTTGATATTTTGAAGATGAAGAAGCTTTCAGCTAAATGGGCGCCCAAATTCCTCAATTTTGACCAAAATCGTAATCGAGGGATTATATCACATGCCTTTTTTTTTGACCATTTCAGGGGAGATGCTTTTATATCTTTGAGCCGGCTTGTTACTATGGATGAAATTTGGATCTATATGTATGATCAAAAGACAAAAGAACAAAGAAAGAAGATAAAGTGATAGAGTGAGTCCACGGAAGTTGGGGACAGATAAGTCTGAAGGTAAGTCCTGTGATCCGTGACAAAGACGAAATCTTATTTGTTGATTACCTGGAGATGAGTACAACTATCACTGCCAACTATTACTCAACACTTGTGTACAAACTCAAGTAGGAATTGGTCTCTAACCGTTGTGGAAAGAGGAGTGTTATTTTTCTCCTCACACAAGTCGCCAAACAGTAGAAATTGGCAGCTATACGATTTGAAGTGCTCAAACACCCGGCCTACTTACCTGACTTGTCCTCTTCTAATTATCACTTGTTTTTTAACCTCACAAAAAAAAATTGGGGGGGAACATTATTATTTATTATTATTATTAGCACCGCGTCTTACTACCCGTTCGGGTTATACGCACTTACGCTAATGTGTAATGGTAGGGTGATTGTGAGATGAAATGGAGGACCTACAGTTTAACGTGGGATCCGAACCACGGTGGAGGCCTGGCATTCCCCACATTCACAAGATGTCTTGTCAGAGGTGAAGGAAGGGTTTGGTAATCAGATAAATCTGTGCCGGGACCG
>CABFOV010000836.1:48366-58486 GCA_902141375.1 Timema poppense | reverse complement strand
ATTATTATTATTATTATTAGCACCGCGTCTTACTACCCGTTCGGGCTATACGCACTTACGCTAATGTGTAATGGTAGGGTGATTGTGAGATGAAATGAAAGACCTACAGCTTAACGTGGAATCCGAACCACGGTGGAGGCCCGGCATTCCCCGCATTAACAAGATGTCTTATCAGAGGTGAAGGAAGGGTTTGGTTATCAGATAAATCTATGCCGGGACCGAGGATTGAACCCCGGCCGCCAGCATAGAAGTCAGACACCTTACCCCTAGACCGCCAGGTCACCCAAGGAAGTTATACTACGGATTTTTATTTCTCAAGAAAAATTCATAGACCTCAGCTAGGTTAGAACCCACGATCATCGGGTCTTGACATAAGCACCTATCCCCAAAATCACCGAGGTCTATATTTAATTAAAATAATCATAAATATATTTGTAGAGTGCTAAGATTTATTTAATTTCGTTAAGATAATTTTTATGGCCTGCCCCTGTATCGATAGGCACAAGGGATGATTGTCAGACTAAGCTCTTCCAGTTTTCAAGGGGTGGGTAGTTCGTAACCAAACTCTTACCAAAATATACGGATCACGGATTTTTTTGACGACCACTAACATTTAATAACAACATTTACAAGTATTAAAGTATAAAATAAACTAAAAATATCCCATGTTTTATCTATGTCTTTGGCAAATGTCTTTCATTTAGATTTGAAAAAATTGCCAATCCTAATTAATAATACTGTTTTATATTGTGATAAACAAATAAAGAGTATTTTAAAACTGTCTTATAGAGCCTGAGACAACTATGCATAGCCAAAGGGCTCCACAAAGTACAATTTTAAAACCCCTGCTTAAATTAGGTATATTGTCTTAGAAAATTATTAATAAATTACCTTGGGCGAAGGAAGAACCTGGATAAACCCGGGGATATGGCAATGTCGCACAAATTAGAAGTTCACAAGGTGTAGAATTTTTTTAATAAAAAAACTATTTATTAAAAAAAAGAAGCAATTCTTTTCGATAATGACTCAACCAACTTTTTTCTCTCTTTCAAATGAAAGCGTATACAATGACGATGTGAAAACAAATTCATTCTCATTTAATTTTCATTTAAACTTCAAAATCAATATTTTCTTATGAAAATAATTTTTACTGTAAGGATTCTCTTAGGAAATTTGAACCCCAATTTTTCATTACTGACAAACCAAAATAAATGAGTCTGGTATTTAGTGCGTATGATTACTGATTGCCGATGTGGGTATGATGGAAGATACCCAACAAAAGTATAAAACGTTTATCTTTGAAGTTATTTATGCAATATTGTAAAAACTTTTTTTAAGCTTTATATTAAACTATATCGATTGTTAATAAAAAAAATACATACTGCTATTTAAATTATGGAATTAAGTTACATACATGATATTGTTAAACTTAATTATTTATTCTGAATGTGACTTTATATTTCTGTATCTAAATTATTTTCACAACTATCTAACAATTTTAAAACCAATCAAATTTCATTTGACTGTACCAAAATTATTAGAAGATGTTTTTAGCACCGGGTCTTACTATATGTTCTGTCTATACTCTTATGTACTAAGTACACTAATGAGATAGTAATGAGTAAGGTTGAATTTATAGGAAGTGTACCAGCATTTTCGCGAATAGAAAGTGGTAAACCATTTTGGAAAAAATCACTCTCAATAGACCCGACCGGGATTTGAAACCCAATCTCCTTGTCATCGGTAGTGTAGACTATTGCAATAATTAGAAGAATTTAAATAAAATATTAACGAAATAAAATCGTCACAAGTAACAGCTAAGCCCTTCTTCTTAAGAACATAATAATGCCATGATCATGCCAACGAGTCGATTTTTATTTTTGAGAAGAGACCACAACCCACCCAAATAAGAGAACATCAATCACCCACTCAATGTCAACCCTTTCCTGAATAGATAGGGGTACAATACAGCATCAAACCTACCCCTTAACACCACGGCCACCCTCATCTCATAACCTCTTGTCTTTATCCACCCCTTCCATCTTCCTTTACTGGGAATGTTGCTACCTCGAATAAAAAGCCATCCTCTTTTTTTTATACATTCTTTAAATATATAATTTTGTGGACTTTTGAAATCGCGGTTAATTATAATCCAAAATATTCTGATTATTCTAAAAAAACTCTTAATTGGTCTTCCCACATTTTACATCATTGCTCATTTTGGGATATATTGTCCCACAATAAAATAGAAAAATGTAATTATGTGCAAATTTATTGTTTGAGCAATAAGCTATAAGCAATAAATAATTTCACTATTATCTAAAATATTATTTTAAAATATAACTTACGATACAATCGTGCATAATTGCTCGTAAGAATATACTGAGGTTTTTAAAAAAATACCAAAAATTGGCTATCAGTAAACTTAATCCAACTATTTTTTGTTAGAAAAAACAAATAAATATTGACATATAGATTATTATTTTTAACAAAATCGTTAAGGATATTTTCGAAAAATTACAAATTTTCAATTATTAGTAATCAATTAACTATCTTTAAATAAAAAAGCATATAATGTTATTTAGCATGTAAAATATTTTCGCCGATATTCAATTTGAAAAAAATCGTTAAAGCCATTTCAGAAAAATTTCTGAAATTTAACTTTAAACTACACTTGTTTAAAGAACTAGAATTCAAATATTTCACCTCAAAATAAACTTCTAAACAAAATTCATCGAATTATTTTGACTAATGCCCAGAAAGGCAGTAAAATATAAATAGGGCTAGATAGAACTTTAAGACCCACCTTTTCGAGTTTGGAACACATAAAAGGTAAAGCTATAAAATATTCATGATTACAAAATGTGAAAGTCAAAATCAAAATTGGCCTTCTCAAATACAACCTATATATTAGTCAAGTAATTTATTACCATAAAATGTCTTATTGTCATGTAAATATTATGCCAACTAAATTTGTGCTATGCATACTATGATTGAAAATTTTCTCTTATCAGCATGAAAGGGAGCACTTGACATGAGGCATGCAGGGAAGAAGGTATAAATAAATACAACTCGGAGATTGTTCATGGAGGTGTGAAAATTTAAGCAGCCTTGATAACCTAAAAATCTATAGTTATCACCAAAATACAATGTACCCGGGTGCCTAAGATTTTTTCCTTACGAAAGAGTAAATAAAAAATCAATGCCAGTATATATTTATATTAATTATTAATAGACTGCTATACCCTACATTTGTGGTCACACAAACCAAATTTCATGACAGCAGTTTTTTTGTTTTCTATTTAAAGAGAAGTTGGGATTCGAAACTCATCTGCGTGTGATTATGTCTATTATTTCCTTAAATGGTTTCCCACTATCCCTCCATAAAAATGCGGACACATTTACAGTAAATTATGCCTACCTCACTCCTAATCCATCAGTGTATTAAACGGAGATAGCCAGGTGGGTAGTAAGATGTGGTGAGAAATAATTTATATTGATATGTAATTACTATACAGCTTCATCATAGCCTTTAAATTCATTGCTATTAAAAATATGACGATGTTTTATCTTCACTAGATACTAAGGTCAGACAGTCAATAAATGCTGTGAGGGAACTTATTTTAATTTCCATACTATCATGTGCACTTTAGCATCTGAGTGACGTATTGGAATTTATTAGTTATTCCCCAAGACGTGAGTTTTTTTTATCTATCACTGAAACGTCACAAAATGATGGGAAAACTATATTGACGATTGAAATAACAAGCAGTGCTAATGCTTTTCTTGAAGAAGGATGATAAAGGGATTAGTTTAATCCAGAAAGTTCATCAATTAAAACTAGTTTATTCTTTTTATCATAGTGCGTGACAGGATAAATAGTAGTGTTTTTGTATTTTTAACGAAATTAATATACTTCACCTTACAAAATGCGTTTAGTATTAATTATTATAGTATCAATATTGATATTAATTTCGTGTGAGAACAGTGTGAAGGGTAGTGACATTGGGGTCGACTTGCCGGATTTGCCTTGGTGTGAAGTGACCGCGTGCCAGTTACAAGAATATATCGACAACCACACGATGCAACTCGCACATCTGAGAACAAATCGAGAGGACTATTTCAAGTTTTCCGACGATATGCATAACTTAAAAGTCAGTGGTACAAACTTGGAAACAGAAATCCAGCGACTTAAGAGTCAATACTCGGAGCAACAAACGGTACTGTCCTCGCATCAAGGTCAATTATTTGACAACGTCACCAGTCAAGCATTCCAAGATGTGATCTCTCGTTTGACTGAAAAACAGGAATCCCTTCAAGTTCGTGTGGATGATGTTACGTCCAAACTAGAAAGAACCAAAGTCCAGTCATCAGAAACAGCTCAAGGTATTGACGTTCAAATAGAATTGTTAAAGAACAGTACATCTCATAAATTACTGTACTTAGATACTCAAATGCAACAAGCTGAAAATATTACGCTAAAGAAAGTGGCACTACTGGAAAATCAAGTAAATGAATATCAATCTAAAATTCAAATGGTTATCACAAAATTGAAAACTGCTGAAAACGAGGTAAAAAGTTTCGTTGATAGCTTTACAAACACGTCACAACAAACTTATAACGAAACATACGTAACAATACAGAGATTAAAAACACAACTTCTTGAAGCTGAGTTGAAAGTTAAATCAAAACTTCAAGCCTTTGAAAAACAGGTAAATCATGCAGAAATTGACTCTCAAGTAAAAATCCAACAATTAAATGAAGACGTTAAGAAAGCCGAACTTACAAGCAGTGCGAAAATTGGTGAGTTGTATAATAAACTCCAACAGGCTGAAGAAAGTGTCAATCGGAAAATTCAGGAGTTTAACAACGCGCTTCAAAATGTCAACGTCAATTCAAAAGTCAAAATTGAAGAACAAAACTTAAGAATTGTTAATGCTGAAATATACAATAAGAACAAAATAAAAGAAATGGATGAACTTATAAAAAAGGCTGAGGATCAATACAAAAAGAAAATTCAAGAATTTGATTTAAAATTAAAGGAAACTGAAAGTCTAAACAGAGCTAAAATTGAATACATGACATCCCTACTAGATCAAGCAAAAACCCAATCCCAAAGTAAAATTGATGAGCAAAACTTACTTGTTAATCACTCTTTATATGAAAACAGTGAGAAACTGAAAAAGCAAAATGCAAAAATAAATAATCAAGTTTTGGAAATTAAAAGTAAACTACAAGATATTGACATTGATGTGAATAAAATAAAAGCTGAAAGCAAACATGTGGAATTAGAATTATCTGAATCTTTACTAAAAGCCGATTCCAAAATATCAGCTGTAAACTCTCACATTAAGGAAAGTGATATTTTGTATACAAATTTGGCTCATCAATTTATTGATTTGGTACAAAAAAAGGAAGTAGAAGTTAGTCAAAAAATTAATGAATATAATTCTCAAATGAAGCAAACTGCAGATCAGATGAAAAACCAATTTCAAGACGTGGACAAAAAACTGCTTATGGCTAATGATCAGATAATCTCAAGAATTCAAGAGTCAAAGCATCATTTAGATGCAAAGCTACAAGAAGCTGAAATGCTGATCAACACAAAAACGCAGAACTATATTTCAACACAAATAAAAGCAGTGGATGATCTGACAACAGAGAAAGTGAAAGATGTTATCTCAACATTACAACATATCCAGAAAGAAATAAAAAATATCGAAAATAAAGTAGGACAAACCGAAGGAAAAACTCAGGTTATCGCACATAAAACACAACAAATTGAATCAAAAATTAACCAAGCAACAAGTAATCTTACAATTAAACTTGCAGGAATGGAAAATAAAGCACAAGAAATCGCTGTAAAAACACAACAAACTGAAACAAAAGTTATCCAGGTGACAAATAAACTTCTAGATATAGAAAATAAAGCACAAGAAATCACTGTTATAGCTCAACAAGATGAGACAAAAATAAATCAAGCAAAAAATAGTATAATGTCTAAAATTACAGAAATAAAAGAACAAACAAATGATTTATCGATAAAGACTCAACAAGTTGAAAGAAAAGTCGACCAAGCTACTAATAGTTTGACCGTAAAACTTAAAGACATAGAAGAGAAAACACAGGATCTCTCCACCAAAACACAGCAAACCGAAACAAAAATCAACCAAGCAACCAATACTTTCACAGATAAACTTACAGCAACACAGAATATCGCAAATGGCGTGACAATTCAACTAGAGGCAAACGAGCAAAAAACAAAAGCACTCATCGAGGAAGTGAAGAAGGTGCACACTTTGGCGAAACAAGCAGAAGAAAATATTAACAATAATTTGCAAAATGTTGAAGATAAGCTCACGACCGTAACAGCACAATTGAATGCTCCTGCTCCTGTGCAGACACCCTCTCCAACTCGACCTCCTACGGAAGGTGTCCGGCACACGTCCTCCAGTCATCATGCCCACTATAGAGGCAGAGGAAATGTAGTCCTGGTCGTAGGAAGTGGAAGATAGTGAAACATTTGTGGCTGTGTTGATATTCTACCTCTTTGGCAGAATAAAAGATTTTAAAGAACCAGTGTTAGTAACTAATCGTTATCATAAACATCGTTATGTTGCTGATAAAAGTTGGTAAGATACAGGAGAGGTTGTTTTTTTTTACCATTAGAACTCAATTAAACGATAGACTAGTATTAATAAAATTAATTAAAGTTATTTTTAGGAGTATGTGCATGCGTTTGTTCCCATCTGGTGGGAAAAGTGCAATGATTTCTATTAAGATTTAACTCTGTAAGAAAAGTGGTATCCGAACAATGTATATTTAATTCCAAACAAATAGCAAGGGCTCATTTAAATAATAAATTATTTGCTGATTCGAAGATACATTAGAAAAAAACCCACTAAACTTGAAGCGTCAAGTATTCAACAAATTGTTTGACATAGAATATTACCGGTAAGAAACATTTGCTTAATAACATGATCGTTTTGTTTGACGAAAAATTAATCACTACTAAACATATCTTCTGAGAGTATTTGAAGTGAAGTGAAAGTGAATAAGTGAAACCTACCTAAAGTACAACAGTTTCATAGAAATCATATATGAATATTATTACACTAAAGTGTAGTTAGAATGATAAGAGTAAAACACTAACTTGATTTAAAACGCACAATGTTGCTGTAGGAATCTAAATGGGACCTCTAGTTTTGAACGCCAATATCTTATTGGTGGAATATTCTGCCTTTTATTGTAATATATTCACTCACTATTGAAGGTGGCTACATGAGTTTCATTATTAAGAGTTCCCGCTTTCAATTTTGAGTGGAGAAATAACCCCAAATATAAGAAAAACTTGAATAAATCAACGGTAGAGATTTTAAGCCCAAATCCAAAGGTTTAGTTATACATTCTAATGGATTTGCTAGGTTATGTTATGAGTCTTTAAAACTTTTTTTTTTTGCATGACTAAGATTATGTACACTCTGTTGAGGTATAAATCTTACAGTCATACCTTGGTGGACTCTTATGAACATGTCTTAATATCATATGAGAGTGGAAACAATCAAGATAAAAGAAGTGCACTTTAAAAGTGAAAGGACGTTTTCCTTTAAGAACTATTATAATGCATATATTCGTTTAATATTTACAACCATCATTAATTAAATATTACTTATTAAGTATTGTATCATATTTAATTATTATTATTACTGTTTCAAAGCATTGTGTTTTTTAATTGTTACAGTATTTTTTATTAATTACACGTTTATAATTTATGACTTTTTTTACTAGCCTTAAATTTCTTAGATGTCAATTTTTACGTTTGTTTATTGTTTTAAGTATGTTTGTTGTCTACCATATTAGTTTTTCTTTTTGTATCTTTACATAATTACTATTATTATATTTAGTAAGTTTAAAAAATATATTTTTTAAATAATAATATGAGTTACCGAGCTTATTTATAAGCTAAGAATAGTCCCCGGAGTAAGACCTAATATATTCCGGACTTATTTTGTCCAATAGTTTCTTTTAGCAAAGCATCTTACTAGCCGTTCAGGTTGTACACCTATGTACTAATTACGTTAATGTGCTAAGGATGAGAAAGGTTGAATTTAGAGTAAGTGTACCAGCACCTAATATGAGGAAGAGGGGAAAACCATTTAGGTAAAAAAAACTCAGTAGACCTGACAGGGATTGAAATCCCTGTCATCGGTAATCTGAGTATATTGCGAGATTGACACCTTAGCAGCCATTGAAGTGGGTGATCAAGAGTTGAGCAAATTAAAGCAGTTTAAAATGTATATGAATTAAATTAAGAATGTGCTATTACAGTCAGTTGCTTTAGATTTCAAGTAAAATATCTGGCCACAATGCACACAATCATTACAAGTGACGAGTAATTCTCACTCATTCTAATTTTCTCTAATTTGTTGTCTTTAACGGTATGTATTCCATTTCACTACGTTTATGTACCGTACCCTTATCATTTTAATTGTATTTATATCACTATATTTCATAGAGTTAATCACTGGCAATGCCCAATAACACGAATAAAAACAAAACATTAATTTAGGGTGTATTGTGTAAAATTTTAATGGCAGCTACTTGCTATGGCTATCGTCAGTGATTTTAGAGTGGCTGTACTCAAGAGTGCCAATAAAATTACTGGTGTAACACAATCGCACACACTTTCTCATATTGTGTTTTACGGCTTAGAAATTAATTTTCAAAAATAGGTTTTAAGTAATAAGCTACCCTTAATTATGTTATCTTCATAAAAACAAACTCATCAGCTTGTTGGTCAGAGAAATCACGCTTTATATATAAATTTTAAACCAAACTGTTCAAATATATTTAATAAAATTTAAATTTAAAAAAATAAATTATTTGTAAACTACCCTAAAATTATTTGTTACTTGTAAATATAAAAACGTATTTCTATTCATCGTGAAAAACTATTCCCAAATTCCCATTTTTAATTCAATTTTCAAGGTCAATTTTTTTAAATATCAAATTTTCTATATATTGTCTTATATAAACTACATCTAAAATAACTTATTTTGTATAGATAAAGATACATTATTATTGATAATGTAAAATAGTCCCCCAATACCATAACTAAACAAAATCCCTTAAACCATTTTTTTAAAATATTTAAACTAAAAAAAGTAATCAGTAAACTACCCCATAAATGAGTTTTTACCTCAAAAACAAATATACATTACTAATTGTCATGTCAAATATTCCCAAGAACCAAATCGTTAAGGCCATTTTTAAAATATTGTATTTGTAAAATCCACTTTTTGGAGTTCGTGTTCACATAAAACTTTAAAAAAACTTGTCATAGTCTCGAGAATGATTTTTTTTNTCGTTACCAACCTAACTTTTTCGCATAACTCGCTGAATGCCGAGTAGATAGCACCAGCTGTACTCTGGAGCGCTTTACGAGCACTAATATGTGGATCAAAGAAAACACGGTGGCCATCTTTGTTCGGCGATGAAAAAAAATTCATCACAACTTTAGCTAAAACATCATACTTGGGTATTGTCCAAGACTTCCCATCACGAATGATCTGTTGAAGGTCAAAGAAGAGTTCAATGTCAAATAATCACTTCCATATTTGTGTGTCAATGCTTTGACTCTAGAAATAGCCACATCTTGTAAAAAGAGATAGACATATATACACGGCGCAGTGTAAGTTTAGTTTAAAACTAAACATAAAATAATACCCGCTTCGGTGGTTGCATGCTCTAAGGCATCCCTCTAACTCTGGTATAAACATCTGATGACTTGGGAGTTTGGGGTTCGATTCCTGGTGGGTGTATTGTTAGTGGTCTTTTCCTAAGTTGTTTTACGCGCTTTTTCTATCTCCATGCAGATGCAGGTACACTTTCTCTAAATTCAATCTTCCTCATCTCTAGCACATTAACGTAATAAGTAAGTGCGTATTGTAAATATAAGTACAACGTGATTGGATAGTAAGATGCGGTGCTGAAAAAACCATAGAATACATCTAGATATTAGCCAAACCATGTTATTGGTAAATAACATAAATATCTGCTTCCGAGCCCACTTTTGTGGATGTGCTGCTCTATTTTGAGCTATATTTAATCTTTTTTTTTT